>JAFEMH010007043.1:0-103843 GCA_022495995.1 Adenophora triphylla var. japonica
GCAAAGGCAAGAATCATAGTTCTATCCCTGGTATTAGTAATAGCCACGTTGTTGGGCCTATGTCTGTTTTTATGTATTATACCAGAGGAGGAAGCTTAAGAGAAGAAAGGTAATGCGCCTCAAATACTTAATCAAACCTGTATTTTGCTTACAGATGAACTTTATCTTCTTTTCCAACATGCCATAATCTTCTCAAAACTCTTTGTGCATCAAACTCCCTATTTACATATCTCTATACCAACAAATGCAAGTAAATTATTTAATTAGCTTCACATTTCACGTTAATCAGAACAAGGTTCTGTCTATTGAATTCAGTTCATTGGCTTTGCTAGGGAAAGAGGGACAAGCCTCCGCACAAGTTTACAACATTGAAAGCCAGAACGAAGACCAAGAGCTGCCACTGTTCAATTTGTCAACAATATTAGAGTCTACCAACAACTTCTCGGCCAACAATAAGCTTGGAGAGGGTGGATTCGGAGCAGTTTATAAGGTATCACAAAAACTTAATAGATACTCTGTCCTTCCGAAATGATCTTCCAAGTTTTATCGTTAATATGAAGGTAATTTGATCAATAATTTACGTTGATTCAGTTATCTAATGAAAATTTAAAACTTGTTATCGATATACCATTAATTAAATACTATCAATAGCAAGTTTTAGATGTTCATTCGGATAATTAAATCAACATAAAATTATTGTTCAAAGTACCTTCGTATTAACGACAAAAAAAGTAGGAAGATCATTTCGGGAAGGAGGGAGTACTTTGTACGACAATCCTAACTCTTAAAACGTAAGCTTAGTAAAGATGACAAGTATTGCCTTCTAAATGATAGGGAAAGCTGGGAACAGGACAAGAGATCGCTGTGAAGAAGCTCGAAGTACTCAGGGCGGGGTCTTGAAGAGTTTCGGAATGAACTTGTTTTGATTTCTAAGCTTCAACACCGGAATCTTGTCAGGATTTTTGGATGTTGCCTTGTAGGAGAAGAGAGAATGTTGGTCTATGAGTACTTGCCTAACAAAAAGTTTGGACTACTTCATTTTTGGTCAGTATTTCTAACATCCATAACTTTATATACTAGAATTTCAGAACTTTCACATAATTGACCTGGATAAAAATCTAATGCAGATGAGGTCAGAAGAGAAAGACTCACATGGAAACATCGTTTTGAAATAGCAACTGGTGTTGCAAAGGGACTTCTCTACCTTCACTATGACTCCAGGTTGAGAATTATACATAGGGATCTTAAAGCAAGTAACATTTTACTTGATAGTGAATTAAATCCCAAAATTTCGGATTTCGGCGTCGCAAGAATTTTTGGAGGGGATCAAATCGAAGGAAGAACAAAGCGCGTCATTGGTACATAGTAAGTGTCAAAAACAGATATCTCATATAAGACTCAATTATTTCTCGCTTTTCTGATTGTTTAATGGATATGATGTAGTGGCTATATGTCACCGGAGTATGCAATTCGCGGGAAGTTCTCCATGAAGTCTGATGTCTTTAGCTTCGGTGTACTTTTGCTAGAGATAGTCAGTGGGAAAAAGAACACAAAGTACCACCATCCAGAACACCATCATAGTCTTTTGGGACATGTAAGTATCTCCGTCTAAGTCTCTCTCTCTCTCTCTCTCTCTCTCTCTCTCTCTCTGCCTCTTTCTCTCTCAAACACACCTTTTTGTCTAAACAACAATATGTACTACAATTTTCCAGGCATGGTTGTTGTGGAGCGAAGGCAAGCCCTTGGAGTTAGTTGATGCATGTTTAAGGGATTCCATTGTCAAACCTCAAGTTATAAGATTTATTCAAGTCGGTTTATTATGTATTCAACAGCTCCCAGAAGACAGGCCGACAATCTCCTCAGTAATTCTTATGCTGGGCAGTGAAGAAGCAACATTGCCACAACCTAAGCACCCAGGGTTCTTTTCAGTAGAAAACTCCAATAAGGCAGATATGATATTGGATACAGTTAATAGCTTGACTGGAAATGCATTGACAATAACAATGATGGAACCTAGATGAAGGAGCCTAGCTTCCTCCCTAGTTAAAAGTTCTCTATGTGAAGGAAATGAAATTGTACTATACTGTTTTTTTCTTTGACACATTTGTCAAGATGTTCCCTTTCTCCGCCTTCATGGCATAAGAATGACAGATTTTTTTTAATGTTTCTAGTGTTAGGAATAATGAACATCCATAAATCCATTAGCAAATACTCCCTCCGTCCCACCCGAAAAGGCTTAAAATTAGTCTTGCACAGGAATTAAGGAGAGTGTAAAGTGAAGTAAATATTGTGAGTATGAAAAGTGATGTACGAGAGAGAAAGTGAGGTAGGGAATAGTTAGTTGATAGGCTTTGTGAGTATGACAGAGTGGGTCCACGAATAAAAAGCATTAAAAAGTTTCCATTTAGGGAGTGTGCCTTTTTAAGTGGGGCACCCAAAATGAAAATTTGTGCGCTTTTCGGGTGGGACGGAGGGGAGTATTTTATTTCACATTAAAGGCATGCAGAGTGCAGAGTTAGTGCTCTGTTCTAGTATTCCTCCCAGTTTGTTCATTCTTCTATTTCAAATCATATTTCCTTCATTTTGCAAGATTCCAAATCATGATCAATGTCAGGGTTATCGGACTTTTATCACTGTGGTTTGTAAATACAAACAAAGATGATGTAATGCTATAGAAGTAACAAAATGAAGAAGACAAACCTTGAATCGCATCTTGTTGCCAAGAACAACGTATGTAGGAAATTGACGATCCATGGTGCTAGCTCCAACAGTGATTTGCCATGGTGCAACATTGGAAACAGTACCATCATCAGGTCCAGAATTCCCAGCTGAACAAACCACAAGAATGCCATTCTTAACAGCATGAAAAGAGCCAATGGCAACACTATCATTGAAATAAGGGGCAGCATCCCCTCCAAGTGATACAGACAACACATCTACTCCATCCTGAATAGCCATATCAAATGCTGCCAGAATATCTGCATCAAAACATTCATTTCCATCGACAGGGGGGTAGCAGACCTTGTAAGCTGCGACCCTAGCTTTTGGTGATCCGCCTTTTGCCGTACCATTTCCAAAACCAAAAACACTTGCACCAGCTACAAAGTTTCCCCCGGCGGTCGATAAGGTGTGGGAACCATGGCCTTCGGTATCTCGCGGTGAGTCAAAGGTGGAGTTGAGAGGTCCTACAACAGAAGCATAACCTTTGTTGAAATATCTTGCTCCTATCAGCTTCCTTCGTAGTGGGTAAACAAGGAAATGATAACACAAGTTAGTAGTCTATATGGATTCCTGTGCAGAAGAAAAATAGTGCAAAATAATACACTTCCTTGGTCCTCCCAGTTTTTATTCTACCCATTCCTCATTGAGCCATTGACAGTGAGGTTTATAGTATAACAAGGTTGAACTGATCTTATCGAGAGGTTATCCCAAGAAAAGGAGGCAATCTACGCAATGAAATAGTAAGGACTTAGAACCCATTTTCCCAACCTTACACACATGATTTATTTTCCTTATGAAAAATACAATGCTTGGGACAAAGGCTAAGTGGAATTGTGTACATGAGAAGGGGTGCATTTGATAGCTAAATTTTCAGAAGCATGTAGGTTAATTTGGATAGTCTGGATTAGTGTCAGCTAGGTGGGTCTCTTCCACATCATGTCAAACCATTGCAGACTTCAAATTTATTTATCATAATGCATGAGTTTTATTTCCTAAATACACTGAGAGGACAAAGCACCTATTTCATCCCCAGTAATATTAGATAGTAGGACAGTTATTCTCTCATGGAATATCACACTAGTACAGGAGGTAAGGAGTACATGCAGGTAATGGATAGAAGAATCTGACCTGTTACAACGAAAGCCAGAATCTGCTCCATTCTTACAGACACCTTTCCACTTTGATGGGACTGGTCCAATTCCTTCATCACTAAAGCTCTTTGATTCTGGCCAAACACCTGGAAAGTTTATGACCAAAAAGGGGGGCAAAAGAATAGTCAAGCATCATAATAATGGAGGGAAACTATTTATATTTATGTTATATTCCATTAGGCCATATACCCACTATTGGGGGTGAAATTTAGTCTCTGGTGCTTATCTGTGAGCTTCTTGCCCTTAACTTCTTAACATGCACTACCAGTTAGCTTTTAATAATTATTGTTAGATTAACATATTAAGAAGAAAATAGAGAATAGAAGGAAGAGAAACTCATTAAATTAACCTAAAATAATTAATTTAGTCGGTACTCACCCCTTCAACAAAAATCATACTCTCCATCTCTTTCTATATCATTCACTTTTTCAGATCCAATTTAATAGGAACAAAAATCTTCCTAATTTATTTTTTCTATTTAGAATCAACATTTTCATTATCCCAAGAAAACAAAGTAAAAAGGGCAATGCTAATGCGACAAAAAAGTTAAAAAAATAATAAATATAAAATGAGGTGACAATATTTTACTACACATATTTTTATAAATTTATTATTTCTCATGAAAAAATGGGAAAATAATAATAATAATAATAATAATAAATAAATAAATAAATAATAGGAATAATAAACGTCCACATATTATTTGCAATCATGAAATAATTTACAAAAATATATTACCAATTAAAAAAAATGACATGTTCAAAAAAAAGTACATTACATGTTCGTCTATTATATATAAAAAGGAGACATAATTAATGTTGGATTAGCTACTAAATTGTTTGATGTATCGAACTAAAATAAAACTAATAACCATAATACCCCTTTCAACTCATCATTCTATACCCCACCACTTTTTTTTATTTTATATTATTTATTTTTATGATGAGTAAAATTATTATTATAATCATTTATAATTAAAAAAATACTTCACACTTAATTAATTTTCACTAAAAAATATTGAAAATTTCAAAAAGGAAAATTAAGAAATGATAATTAAGAAATTTATATTTTAAAGAAAAGGTTTTTTTTTTGTGTCCAAATCAAACAAAAATAGACTCTATTTATAGAGAAAAAAAATTAAGAATTTTTGTGTAAATTTTTTTATTTAAAAAATTAATTTATTATGAAGTAATTGATGTAAAAAAAAGGGGTGAAATTTTCATTTAAAAAAGATGTTTTTTTTTGTGTCCAAATCAAACGAAATTAGACTCAATTTATAGAGAAAAAAAAATTATGAATTTGGTGTAATTTTTTTATGTCCCATGTTAGTATATGATAGTAATAGACAAACATTTAATAGATTTTTTTTTTCTATTTTTAGTAGCTAAACCAACATTAATTATGTTAACTTTGTATATATAATAGACGAACATTCAAAGTTTTGTAATTTTATTTAAAAAATTAATGATACTTCACACTTAATTGATTTATTTTTATGATTAGTAAAATAATTATTATTATCATTTATAATTAAAAAAATACTTCACACTTAATTAATTTTCACTAAAAAATATTAAAAAATTCAAAAAGGAAAATTAAGAAAGGGTAATTAAGAAATTTATATTTTAAAAAGAGGGGTTTTTTTTCCGTGTCCAAATCAAACGAAAATAGACTCTATTTATAGAGAAAAAAAATTAAGAATTTTTGTGTGAATTTTTTTAATAAAAAAAATAATTTATTATGAAATAATTGAGGCAAAAAAGGGGGGGAAATTTTCATTTAAAAAAGAGGAATTTTTTTTTTGTGTCCAAATCAAACAAAAATAGACTCTATTTATAGAGAAAAAAAATTATGAATTTTGGTGTAAATTTTTTTTTTTTTTAAAAATTAATTTATTATAAAATAATTGAGGTCAAAAAAACGGGTGGAAAAAAAAACTGAAATAAAATTAGCCAATCAGAAGCCGCCACGTGTCATTTTCCAAAAAAAAAAAAAAATTGGCTGGCGAACACGCGCCTATGTCGGCGCGTGTACCGCACGCGCCAAATTTTACCCATTCAGGAAATGCCACGTGTCATTTTCGAATAATATCTTCAATTTTGCCACCGCATAAAATGACTAAAATGTCCCTCATTTTGGCTCCAACTTTTGACGATCTTGTTGTTATATTAGTATAGATAATATAGACTATAATATCCACTTGTTAATTTCACAATAAAACATTCATACCCACTTTCTCTCTTCTATTTTATTTTTTATATTTACATCATTTACTTTTTTATAATTTTTGTATCAAATCAAATTAAAAACATTAAATTAATTTAATGTTTTTAATTTAATAGGTAATTCCCTTTCGATTTATGCCATATATTTTAATTTTTTAATTTAATAATTAATATTAATTTGACTTTTATAGATCACAATTTAATCAAATTAATCTTGATTGTCTTTTCAATTTAGGGCCAAAGTGTCTACATCTCCTTGATCGGCAAGAGGCAAGAGAGAAGGAACACCACTCCCGCAAGAGCGGTGTCAGCTAGGGGGTAAGTGGTTCGGTTCAAACCGCGGTTTGAGATAGAATCGAACAAAATTATGTGATTTGGTTTGGTTTTCAAGTATGAATGGTTCGGTTCGATCTCAAATATTGACAAATCATATGGTTCGGTTTGGTTTGTGGTCTGACCCTCCCAAACCAAACCAAACCGAACCGAGCCAAACCAAACCGCGGTTTGAGACCGCGAGACCGAACCACCAAATCGAACCGCGAGACCAAGCCGCCGAACCGAACCACATTACATAAACTAATCCTAACCCTTGTTTTGTATCTTATTTAATATTTTTGTATCTTTATTAAAATTTACATAAACTAATCATAACTTCCGTTTTATATTTTATTTAATATTAATTTCATCATTTTTTATCTTCATTACGACACATAAATAACCAAATTCTCTCCACGATCGCCATTGTAAAGTATTTTTCTTCCTTCGAACTCTCTTTTCCTCTAGTCTCTTAAACACTCGCATTTTTCACTCTTTCTCCATGATCACGAAAAATTTAAACAATATAAAAATGAGTTGCGGTCTGAATCGTGGTTTGAACTGTAGTCTAAATAATGGTCTGAACCACGATCTGGACCGCGGTCTGAACCGCATAATTGAACCGCGGTTTGAACCAAACCGAACCAAACCATAGCGATTTGGTTTGATTCGGTTTGAATTTTTTCATGGTTCGATTCGATTTGAAATTTTTCCAAACCGATGACTAGTGGTTCGGTCTGTAAATTCCCCTAAATCGAACCAAACCGAACCATTTACACCCCTAGTGTCAGCTTCCAAATTTCACAATATAAGACTATCCACAATGGTTTCACCCCATTTCATCTAACACTTTTTACACTTTTTCTCATCCACCTAATATTTCATCTACCCATTTCATTTACCCCCACTCCAATGGCTAACTTAAATTAAATTTCAACTCCCTCCAACTCATCATTCTATACCCCACTACTTTTATTTTATTTTATTTATATTCTTTATTTTTATAATTAGTAAAATAATAATAATAATTATTATTATTATTTATAATTAAAACTAAGTGTTTTTTTTATGTCCAAATCAAATGAAACTTATATATCAATTTGTAGGGAAAAAATGATGAATTTTGGTGAAAAAAAAATAACAAACAATTAATTTACTAGGTGATAATTCAGCTCAAATTGAAAACTAAGTGTTTTTTTTGTCCAAATCAAATGAAACTTATATCAATTTGTAGGGAAAAAAATGATGAATTTTGGTGAATTTTTCTTTTTATTTTTAAATAATTTATTATAAGATAATTGAGTTTAAATAATTGGGTGAAAAAGTGATAAAGTCAAGACCAATAAGACCAATAAGGTCTTGACACGTGGCAACTTAAAAAAAAAAAAAAATTGGTTTCAATCGGGATGAAACCTTTCATCCCGTTAATTAATACAGCCAAATTCATTTACCCATTGTAGTGGGTGAGCCGGTTGAAATGGGATTTCATCCCCCCATTGTGGGTGGTCTAAGGGCAAGTGGGGAACCACTATTAATACTAGGAATTGTTTGGCATCTCTTTTTTAGGCTCAGTATGATTATTAGTTAAATAAATTTGATGTTTGATAAATAAATGGATTCGAATTAATAATCCTAATAATAACGTGAATAATACTCCCTCCGTCCCAGCTCAATTGAGCTATGGGTAATTTTACGGTACTTAAGAAAAATGAATAAAGTGGGTAGAAATTAGAGAAAAGAGAATGTAAAAGTTAAATGTGAGATAGGAAATACTCCCTCCGTCTCACTATAGTTGACACCCAAGGGGTGGGTTCAAAAACTAAGAAAAAAGAATAAAATAAAAAAAATGTGTGGTAGAAAATGAAGAGAGAGAATGAGTGGGGTAAATAGTAGTGTTGGTTGAATAAATTGAGTGGTGGAAAATGAAGAGAGAGAATGAGTGGTGGGGTAGAGTGAATATAAAAATATAAAAATTTGGTTATTTTTGGAAAGTATCAAGTATAGTGGGACTGTCCAAAATGGAAAGAAGTGTCAAGTATAGTGGGACGGAGGGAGTAGTAATTAATGATTGTTTTTTTTTGAAAATGAGTAGAAGATTAGAGGAGAGAGAATGTAAAAGTTAAAATATTTAATAGGAGAGAAAATGAGTGAGATGAATAGTAAGTTAATGATTGATTTTTTTGTAAATATATTAAAATTATTAGGGTATAATGAATGTTTTTTTGTAAATACTCCCTCCGTCCCACGTGAATGCAAACTTATTTTCATTTTGGTCCGTCCCACGTGAATGCAAACTGCCCAAAATGGAAATAAATTTATTATTTTATATTCACCCTACCCCACCCACTCATTCTCTCTCTTCATTTTCCACCATACAATTTATTCAACCAACCTACTATTAACTCCACTCATTCTCTCTCTTCATTTCCTACCACACATTTTCATTATCTTAATAATATTTCTTAATTATTGTGCTCGAAAAAATGGTTCACAATGACGTGGGACGGAGGGAGTATATTGTAAATATTATGAGGGTATAAATGTCCGAAACACTGTTCACTTCTTTTCATTTATGGAATGACTCAATTGAAATGGGACATTCCAAAAAAAAAAAGTGACTCAATTAAGCTGAGGCGGAGGGAGTACATTTTATATCCTTCATATTTATTTCAATAAAACGGTGATTTAACTAGTTAGGATATTAAGGGACAAGGAATGAAAATTTTAGACAAAAATTACACATTGATATATCATGTTCTTTCTTTGCAAGAAATACTTGGGACCCACCCACATTTATATTTGGATGATTTAGTCTTTACTCAAAAATTGTTATGTTTTGTATTGTTTCTATCAAATACAAATTAATTTTTTAATTTGAATTAATAGACACCCTCATTATTAATTTTCGAAAAAATAATCCTCTCGCTATTAACAAAGGTTAATCCCATCGGGTTATCAAATCGTATGACGTAAATTCTAAAGCTTGATATCAAGTTTTAAGAAATGATTTGAGGTAATTAAAATGAAACATCATATAGATTTGCTAAATGAATATGTGAGAAAGCTATAAAATTAAAAAGATGGTAAAAAATAAACAATAAGAAATTGTGAAAAATAAGAAGATGTTTAAGTAAGAAGAAATTAAAAAAATAAAAGGCTGTTTGCCTTTCTTCCTTGTCTTTCTAAAACCTATTACTCACTTTCTCTACACTATATATAAGACAGAATGGTGGATTGATTTGTATTGAAGCCTAGGTTATATATAGCACTTCACCAAAACACTTGTTTTCATTTATAAAGCCCTCCACATTTTCAATGGCATGTGCCATATGCTTTTTGATTGTCATCTTAGTTGGTTTTATGATAGGCTTAATCTTAAAACATTTCTTGCCTTTGTTCTTGATCAACAATTACATCCCCAAAGGCTCATTTGGGTTGCCTCTACTTGGTCAAACCCTATCTTTTCTCAAACCCCATCCTTCCACTTCCATTGGAGCTTTTCTTCATAACCATTGTTCTAGGTAACTTAATTATCTCTATCTACCTCTCTCTTTATTCAATTTGTCTCGAAAAAATAATCAGGTCTCTATTTGATTATCAGAGCAGAGCAGACCGACTTACATCATAGTGTAAGTCGGTCTAACCTAATTAAAGCATATTATCAACTGATCAATTAATGCGGGCTCTCTCTTAATTTCATCAATATTATTTTTTCCATCTCAAAAATGAATGTTTATTTGGTTAGAATGAAAATGCTAATAATATGATCATTTCTTTTTCTTGTGAATTTAAATTTTCAGGTATGGGAAGGTGTTTAAGTCACATTTATTCTTTTCACCCACAGTGGTGTCATGTGATGAAGAACTAAACTACTTCATTCTACAAAATGAAGACAAGTTATTTGAATGCAGCTACCCAAAGTCCATCCATGGTGTTCTTGGCAAGATTTCATTACTTGTTGTAGTGGGAGAAACCCACAAAAGACTTAGGAATGTGGCTCTTTCTCTTGTCTCTTCTCTAAAAAATAAACCTAACTTTCTCATTGACATTGAAAATATTGCTACTCAAATTCTCCATTCTTGGAAGGATAAAAAACAAGTCACATTCTCTCAAGAAGCTAGAAAGGTACTACCTTCATCCCGAAATGAATCTCCAAAAAAATACAAATTCAATAGCAATTTTTTTTTTTTTTTTGGCATTCATTTTAGGATGGAGGGAGTAAGTAATTAATGCCATAATAAATCAAAAGTGATTTTTAAATATAATTTTATTTATTTATGATTTATTTATTTTTGGTCACAGTTTACATTCAATGTAATTGTGAAGCAAGTTCTAGGGTTAACAGCAGATGAGCCAGAGACTACAGAAATTCTTCAAGATTTTCTTACTTTCATGAGAGGCTTAATCTCATTTCCACTATATATTCCAGGGACTCCTTATGCAAAAGCAGTTCAGGTATATACTCCCTCCGTCCCAGCGAAAAAGGCACTTTTGGTCAACGGAAGTTAAGTTTGACCCACACATTAACGCAAATCTAATCATTCTAATGAAATTTTAAAAATTGTTATTGATAAATCACTAAATGATTTATCAATAATAATTTTTAAAATTTCATTAGAATGATTAGATTTGCGTTAATGTGTGGGTCAAACTTAACTTCCGTTGACCAAAAGTGCCTTTTTCGCTGGGACGGAGGGAGTATGTAATTCATAAAATGACCCTTAATCATTTTTTTTTATTAGAACAATCATGGGAAACTTTTAAATTTAATTATTATTATTATCACCATTATTATTACAATTATTAATTAATTTATTTTTGCAAAAAAAAAAGGAAAAAAAAAAAAAAAGGAGCTAGGCATGTGATGTGATGAAGAGCTTTTTTGTTGATGGCTAACTTTACAGGCTAGAATGAGAATAGGTTCATGTGTGAAGGGAATTATAGAGGAAAGAAGAAGAAGAAATAATGCAAATGAGAAAAAAGGTGATTTCTTGGACATACTATTGAGTGTGGATACATTATCTGAGGATGAAAAAGTTAGCTTTGTTCTTGATTCTTTACTTGGTGGCTATGAAACTACTTCTCTACTACTCTCCATGGTGGTGTGCTTCCTTGGTCAATCTCCCATTGCACTTGAACAATTGAAGGTCTCAATTATTCTTTATTTATGCTTCTCCTTTTTGGTTTATGATCATGAATAAGAAAGATGAACCTTAAAGGATGGACAGTGTAATTAACCTAGTTTAAGATGAGGTATTAATTGACAAACCTTGCCTATAATATATAAAGATCTTGGTCACTCTCCTTATCACCAATTGATTTTAAGGTGGAACCTCAGACTTTAAGATGGTATCAGAGCTGGTCCTTACACGTGCAGGCCCAACGGCCCACGATGTTACTCCACGCCACTCGATTAATAAATCCACGTTGTAAGCCTTTGGCAAGGCCCGGTTACATGTGAGGGGGCGTGTTAGAGATATTATCCCACATTGGGAATTGACAAACCTTGCCTATGCCATATAAAGATCCTGGGCCACTCCCTTGACACTAATTGGTTTTAAGGTGGAATTCCAGACTTTAAGAGTATTACTAATTTCTTTTTGGGGATTAATTATTAATTTTATTTTTCTATTTATGTTTATGTTTTTATATATAGGCAGAGCATGAGAACATAAGAAGCATGAAGGAGAAATATGAGTTTTTGAATTGGGAAGATTATAGGAAGATGGAATTCACTCAACATGTAAGGATATATCATTATAACTATATTTACTTGAGCTTACACAAATTATGATTGGAATTTTACTTATCTTTTAGGTTATTAATGAAGCTCTTAGATATGGAAACATTGTCAAGTTTGTACATAGGAAGGCACTCAAAGATGTTAAATTTAAAGGTAAATATATTATTCATGCTTAGCCTTTTTATTTTTTGACTTTGGATATTAATTTTTGATTTTTATTTGTGTATTAAATAATGATTCAATTATATTATTTTTCCTTTTGGGGGGGCGCAGATTATCTAATACCAGCAGGTTGGAAGGTCCTACCAGTTCTAAGTACAGTTCACTTAGACCCATCTGTCCATCCAAATTCTCTACAATTTCATCCATGGAGATGGGAGGTATATTATCTTTTATTCCTTAATTTTATTTGCACTAAAAAGAGATTTCATTTCTTAAAAAAAAAAAAAACTAACTTGTACAATTATAATTGTCCCCTTTTTGTTTTTTCGTCCGTTTTAAAATAAATGTCAAGTTTCTAAATAAGAATTTTATATCAGAAGCAAGATCAAACATGCAAGAAATTTACACCCTTTGGTGGAGGGTCAAGATGTTGTCCAGGATCTGAACTTGCTAAGGTAGAAGTTGCCTTCTTCCTCCATCACCTTGTTCAAACTTTCAGGTAACTTATCGGTCACCACATTGCTCTTCCGATCTTCTATATCTCTACAAAATACATTCAGTTTAAAACGCAATTTCATCACAGATGGAAATTGGACGATCACGATCAGCCCATTGCATATCCTTACGTCGAATTTCCAAAAGGATTAGTTCTAAAACTGGAAAATATCGCCCCCACTGATTGATCGATCGAGCAAACAGCAAGGCTTTTACTTCAATCCCCTTGGTGTTTGTCTCGCACGCAGAACGAACGAAAATATTAAACTTCGATAGGAGTGAAATGTTCATTATTGCATGCCAAACAAGAAGCTGAGGAAATGCATATGTAATTTATCCCTTTTTTTTTTTTTTCATTGTACATATTCTGACATAATAAAAATATCCCCCTTCTTTCATTTACTTGACTATTTTCAGCCAATTTTCAACAAAAATTGAGTTAAATTTATTTGCAAATGCACCCACTTGAAACATTATCTAGCAAGCAAATGCAACCCAAAAAAATCCCAATGTAAATCCAATAAAAATCAAGAATTATTAGGCAGCCTTGACCACAATTGGGCTCCTCACAAAGTGCTTACCATCTGACCAAGTCAACTCTCCAAACACATAAACCCTAGCTGATTTAGCTGTTTTAGTCTTCAAAGTGACTTTAAACCTCTTTTCTTGACCAGTCTTTGTGAACTTCAAGCTCTTTGGTTGAATGGAAACCAAAACTCCAGGTGGTGCAGTAATTCGCGCCTTGTAAGTAGCCGGTGGTCCAACGTTCTTCACAGTTCGAGTCACGGTGATCGAGCCATTGAGTTTTGGGACAGTGATTGAAGGGTAATTGAAGTTGGTCAGAGTTATTGGCTTTTGACATGTGTAAGGGTGTTCTGAAAATGCTTCGATTTGAGTTTTGTTGTACCCTAGAGTACAAAGAAAGTTCAGGTAATCTTTCGTGGTTAAATCATAAACCAAGCCCGGATCCATGGCTTTGTTTGGTTGTACGTGCCCGGACCCATAACTGAATGGTGTTGCTTTGATGTGGGATGCATTTCTTATTGGCTCAATAGCATTGTCTCGTGTTCTTGCTGTAAGAGAGAACAAAACAGAATTTAAAAGGGAGTGTCACAAACTTCTGAAAACGCCACACATATATATATAACATACTAGCCTAAGCCCGTGTCCAAGGCCACGTTTTTTCTTTTTTTTAAATTAAAATTTTTTTTTTTTTTTGGGCAAAATGTGAAAGGGACCAAATAGTTCCTCCATTTTGAAATTCAAACTGAATGAAGAGAGAGAGAGAGAAAGCGTGGATATGTATGTGTGTGTTTTTTATAAAAAAATTTTTTTTTTAAAGGAAGGGCAAAATGGGAAAGTGACAAAATAGTGGGGGCAAAACGGTAAAGTTGGCCGATGGAACTGTTAATGGAACAGTGCCGAGGCTGCTGCCATTTATACTATAGATACTCCCTCCATCCCATTTTATTCTTCAAAAAACTTCCCTTTGGGGTGTCCCATTTTAAACTTCAAAAACCTAAAAAGGAAAGTTTATAATACTTTTTTATTCAATGGACACTCACAACAATTATCCACTAATTATTTCCTACCCCTCTTTCTTGCTCCACCAATTTCTCTACTCACAACACCCTACTTCACTTTCTAGGAGTATATAATAAAAACATCTCTCTCCTTATTTCTTGTGCCCATATTTTTTTGAAGCATAAAATGGGATGGAGGGAGTATGAACTAATATATAAAAACAAGAAAAGCAACCAGAAAGGGAAGAAAGAAAATGTTTTCTTACCGGTGGTCATAATGGCTGATCTGATAGCCGCTGGACTCCAATCCGGATGTAGGGTTTTAAGTAAGCCAACAATTCCAGAAACATGAGGGCAGGACATTGAGGTGCCCGAGACAGAATTAAACAAAACTCTACGTGTATCAAAATCTTGATTTGTTGGCCCTTGTGCTTCTGTGTAAGCTGCAATGATGCTCACTCCTGGTGCAGTAATATCAGGCTGGACAATACAATAAAAACATGGAACATTGCTGAAACTTAAAAATCCAAATGAACCCTGAAATAAACAGAATTTAGATGTCAAAAAAACCTTGAGGATCTCTGGGGTGATGGTGTTGGGTCCCTTCGATGAAAAAGCTGCCATAAATGGAGCTGGCTTAGTATCTAGTTTGGTTGTTGGAGGCGTAATGTAAGCCATTGGAGACCTGATCAAAGACAGAAAGTTAAATGTACTAGTTTCAGTGAATGCCATTGATTTCAAATTAATGTTTACTGTAGCAGTCAAAGAGCTGTAGCGCAAGCGGTTCAGTTATACCTCTATACAGTTATATGTTTCTATACCGAAGGTCAGGGGTTCAATCCCCATCAATGGTAGATTTCACTTTCTAAGTGACACTATTGCAGTAGATTAATGTATCAAATTAAAAAAATAATCCCTTTTTTTAACATGATTACTGTAACAGAGGTCAGTCCAAGATGATATACCAAGGTGTATATTGTTCGCAGATGATATTGTGCTGATTGATGAGACAAGAGAGGGTGTTGAAAGTAAATTGGAGTTGTGGAGACACACTTTGGAATCTCGAGGTTTTCGACTAAGCAGAAGTAAGACTGAATATTTGGAGTGTAAGTTTAGCAGAGTTGGAAGTAGGGAGGCAGGGGCGGTCACATTTGATGGAAATATTGTCCAAGCTTCTGAGTTTTTTCGCTATCTTGGATCCATTATCCAAAAGGATGGAGAATTAGATGGTGATGTGGCTCATAGGATTAAAGCAGGTTGGTTAAAGTGGAAGAGTGCCACAGGGTTTCTATGTGATCGCGGCATGCCTAATAGATTAAAGGGAAAATTCTACCGCACGGCAATTAGGCCGGCATTGCTTTACGGCACCGAATGTTGGGCCGTGAAACAGTGTCACGTGCATAAGATGAATGTGGCGGAGATGCGTATGCTTCGATGGATATGTGGTCATACAAGAAAGGATCGATTGGGGAATGAGGTGATCAGAGGTAAAGTAGGAGTTGCGCCCATTGAGGATAAAATGAGGGAAAATCGTCTGAGGTGGTTTGGACATGTGAGAAGGAGACCGAGTGATGCACCGGTTAGGAGGCCGGAACAGTGGAGAAATGATAAAATGGCGAGGGGTAGGGAAAGACCCAAACAAACTTGGATTAGAGTGATTGAAAATGATATGAGTTTACTTGGAGTGGATGAAAGTATGGTGTTGAAGAGGCCGAAGTGGAGGGCAAAAATCCATGTGGGGGGCTGATTTTTTTTAATTTTGTTTTATTATTATTATTATTATTTTTTTTTTTTTTTTTTTAAATGTTATTTATTTATTTATTTATTACTATTTTATTTTTTTTCCAACAACCTTTTCACACGATGACATATGAGGATTCATGTTAGCCGACCCCAAATTATTTTGGGACTAAGGCTTTGTTGTTGTTGTTGTTGTTGTTGATTACTATAACAGGGTAAATTTGGAAACCATTATCAACCTAGTTTTTCAATCAGGATTCTTTTAGCGCAACATCTCAATGTAGAAAGTAAGACTTTTTAAATAGAAATAGGAGCGGGTATATATTTCTCTCGTTTAGAATCTTACGGAGTAGAATTGAGATAGTTATAGACAGCAAGACCATCTTTATACGTGATATGTGAAGCCGGGAGAACGTGAGGATCAGCAATGATTTCATTGCCGGAAGCATCATTATTAGCCAGCACCATTCCAACAGCACCAGCTAAAGCAGCTTGCTGGCCTTTGTCGACCCTTGCATTATCACCTCGAAGACAGACCAAGATTTTCCCTTTTACCTTGCTTGGATCCAGTGCTCCAGCCTTACAAAGCTGCCTGCAGAAATTTAGCAGATAACCAAATATCTGAGTTTGATACAAAGATTTAGAATACTAAAGCTTGAATGTTTATCCTTACGCGTCTTTAACTGATGCATTGGCTGCTTTGGCTTCTGTGGAGCTTATAATTGGAAATGACTCCTTGCTTGGCAATCTTTTAGTAGAGAGGCTCTCTCCCTGAAAATATCAAATATCGGGAGTTAGATTTTGCAAGAATTTAACTTCCTTTTAAGAATAAAAATCTATATTCAAAACATTTAACGTCTTTCTATTATGTGTTAACAAGGTCTAAAAGGAAGGCCATCCATGTTTTATGTGGTTATGATTTTAGCAGGATCAAGGTCTGACGTTTTCTTTACACAGACTGATACCGACTATAATTAATATTCAAGAACGTACACATCAGCTGCAATAATACCACTGGCTGCTACGATCAATCTTTAACTATCCTAGATTCCAGGTCAAGCATTTTCAAATTCACAAAAGTCAGCAGTGAGACTACAGCCGCCCTAGGTCAAAAACTCTGCATACACTAATTACTAATTCTTGTATTTGTAACCCAATAAAAACATGCACCAATTGTTGTATAATAGTATATCAATAGACAGAAAACCAGGTCCACACAAGCAAGAAGTTGATGGGTTCATGTATATGGGCAACATTTATTTATCTATAGTACTCCCTCCGTCCCAAAATGTTTGTTCCATTTGATTTTTTTGTTGAACTTTGACCACAAATAGATGACAATTTAATTATGTTCATGAAATTCTAAAAATTCCTATTGATTCACCATTAATAATATTATCAACAACTTTTAGAATTTCATGAACATGATTAATCTCTCATAAATTTGTGGTCAAAGTTCAACAAAAAAGTCAAATGGGACAAACATTTTGGGACGGAGGGAGTATATGTTTAATAAAAGAGTATACTCCCTCCGTCCCACCCGAATTTGGACAAATTTCCTTTTTGGGCGTCCCATCCGAATTTGGACAACCCAAAAAGGAAAGTTTATAATAATAAAAAAATGGGCATACCCCACTCACTCATTAACTCCACTCATTCTCCACCATACAATTTATTCAACCAACCACTATTAACTCCACTCATTCTCTCTCTTCATTTTCTACCACACATTTTTATTATCTTATTGTTATTTCTTAATCTCCGTGTAAAGTAACTTTGTCCAAATTCGGGTGGGACGGAGGGAGTATCAATCAAGAAGCAATAACATACTATTCACAGTTGAATTAGTTCAACAGAACTTTGATCCAACCAATTTTGAATTACACAAGACCAGTTCATACTGTTATACTGTTAAAATTATGTGAATTAAGAGATCAAAATAGAGAAGGGGGAATGGACCAACACACCAGACGGCTACGGGTTTCATCATACGTATTGTATAATGAATTTATATCTCTGCAGTAAATCAGGAATTTACCAGCTCGGATATTTTGTCCCAACATATAGGTTGGAAGAGTTCTAAGGTTCATTGTGCAACACTCGTGACATCCTAATCAATAAAATACTCAAATGTGAAGGATTTACTAAGGACTACGGAATAATGAATTATATTTACTAAAACATGTTGCATTAGTTTAAGACCATGACCGTGTGTTGCACCTCGTCCAGGCAATTTTTAAAGCTCCTTTTTTATGGGTCAAGCTGCAAGAACTGGTGAACAGAAAATAAGTCAAGTCTTCAATGCATACCGTTTCTCTCTATTTAAAAAAAAAAATTGTTTCCAGGGAAGGCTTGACTCAAAAAATCCAGAAATGAAGGAAGCACAGTAGAATTGTGACATAAACATACCTCATATTTCAGCAGAGCAAATTAATCCTTACCAACAAAAATGCCTTTGACAGAAATCTTTCTCTTCTGCTCCACAACCTTATTCTGTGTGTTCATAACTTGCATTGCAGTAGATACCATAGCTGCAAATCATGCAATACGAGACGGTGACACAATTGTTTCTGCAGGAGGCAACTTCGAGCTTGGATTTTTCAGCCCGGGGACTTCGACAAATCGGTACTTGGGGATATGGTACAAGAAGATATCAACCGGGACTGTTGTCTGGGTTGCTAACAGAAAGGTTCCACTGAATGATACCTCAGGTATGCTAAAGGTTGATCAAGAGGGTATTATAGGTCTTTTCAATGAATCCAACAGCATTATTTGGTCATCGAAATCATCAAGACCCGTCAGAAATGCAGTAGCCCAGCTTTTAGATACAGGAAATCTTGTCGTCAAGCATGAAAATGACAACAACCCAGAAAATTACATCTGGCAAAGTTTTGATTATCCTACCCATATATTTCTACCAGGCATGAAATTAGGGAAGGACTTGATCACAGGCCTAGTGAGGGACTTCACATCATGGAATAGTACCGATGATCCTTATCCAGGTGAGTGGTCAGTAGATATGGATACAGATGGTTATCCCCAGGTAGTACGGAAGCGTGGTTCAGCAGTAGAGTCAAGGCTTGGACCGTGGAATGGCCTTAGGTTCACAGGTATGCCTAGTCTGAAACCCAACTCAATTTACACATTCCAGTTCGTTTTCAACCAGAGGGAGATCGTCTATGAATATGAACTTATTAATAGTTCAGTTGTTACAATGATGATTTTAAATCCAGAAGGAAGTTTTCAACGCTTCAATTGGATAGATCGCACCCAAGATTGGCTCCTTTATTCGACCCCGGGTGCTGATAACTGTGCACGTTATGGTCTGTGTGGTGTATATGGGAGTTGTAACATTAACAACTCGCCCTCTTGTTCATGTCTGAAAAGATTCGAACCTAGAAACCCTCTAGAATGGAGTGTGGCAGATTGGTCTAGTGGGTGTACGCGGCGTACACCATTGGACTGTGGGCATGGGGATGGCTTTCAGAAGTATAAAAACATGAAGTTACCAGACACACGGACTTCTTGGTTCAACGATAGTATGAGCCTCGAGGAATGTGAGATGGTGTGCTTGAATAACTGCTCGTGTTCAGCTTATTCAAATATGGATATTCGAGGAAGTGGAAGTGGATGCTTCCTGTGGTTCGGGGACCTGATTGATTTGAGAGAGTATCCAGAAGATGGCCAAGACATCTACATAAGACTAGCCGCCTCAGAAATAGGTAAGGTTTCTTCTCTAGCTTGACATCTCATTTCCAGAAAACAGAAAACTTTCTATTCCCTACTATTTTGACTTCATTATGTTTTGCGTTTCCAATTAGCTTTTTCTCTGAAAGGTCAATTTTCTTTACAGGGAAAAGGAGCTCTAGCGCAAAGCAAAAGGCAAGAATCATAGTTCTATCCCTGGTATTAGTAATAGCCACGTTGTTGGGCCTATGTCTGTTTTATGTATTATACCAGAGGAGGAAGCTTAAGAGAGAAGGTAATGCGCCTCAAATACTTAATCAAACCTGTATTTTGCTTACAGATGAACTTTATCTTCTTTTCCAACATGCCATAATCTTCTCAAACTCATCAAACTCCTATTTATATCTCATACCAACAAATGCAAGTAAATTATTTAATTAGCTTCACATTTCACGTTAATCAGAACAAGGTTCTGTCTATTGAATTCAGTTCATTGGCTTTGCTAGGGAAAGAGGGACAAGCCTCCGCACAAGTTTACAACATTGAAAGCCAGAACGAAGACCAAGAGCTGCCACTGTTCAATTTGTCAACAATATTAGAGTCTACCAACAACTTCTCGGCCAACAATAAGCTTGGAGAGGGTGGATTCGGAGCAGTTTATAAGGTATCACAAAACTTAATAGATACTCTGTCCTTCCCGAAATGATCTTCCAAGTTTTTTTATCGTTAATATGAAGGTAATTTGATCAATAATTTACGTTGATTCAGTTATCTAATGAAAATTTAAAACTTGTTATCGATATACCATTAATTAAATACTATCAATAGCAAGTTTTAGATGTTCATTCGGATAATTAAATCAACATAAAATTATTGTTCAAAGTACCTTCGTATTAACGACAAAAAAAGTAGGAAGATCATTTCGGGAAGGAGGGAGTACTTTGTACGACAATCCTAACTCTTAAAACGTAAGCTTAGTAAAGATGACAAGTATTGCCTTCTAAATGATAGGGAAAGCTGGGAACAGGACAAGAGATCGCTGTGAAGAAGCTCTCGAAGTACTCAGGGCAGGGTCTTGAAGAGTTTCGGAATGAACTTGTTTTGATTTCTAAGCTTCAACACCGGAATCTTGTCAGGATTTTTGGATGTTGCCTTGTAGGAGAAGAGAGAATGTTGGTCTATGAGTACTTGCCTAACAAAAGTTTGGACTACTTCATTTTTGGTCAGTATTTCTAACATCCATAACTTTATATACTAGAATTTCAGAACTTTCACATAATTGACCTGGATAAAAATCTAATGCAGATGAGGTCAGAAGAGAAAGACTCACATGGAAACATCGTTTTGAAATAGCAACTGGTGTTGCAAAGGGACTTCTCTACCTTCACTATGACTCCAGGTTGAGAATTATACATAGGGATCTTAAAGCAAGTAACATTTTACTTGATAGTGAATTAAATCCCAAAATTTCGGATTTCGGCGTCGCAAGAATTTTTGGAGGGGATCAAATCGAAGGAAGAACAAAGCGCGTCATTGGTACATAGTAAGTGTCAAAAACAGATATCTCATATAAGACTCAATTATTTCTCGCTTTTCTGATTGTTTAATGGATATGATGTAGTGGCTATATGTCACCGGAGTATGCAATTCGCGGGAAGTTCTCCATGAAGTCTGATGTCTTTAGCTTCGGTGTACTTTTGCTAGAGATAGTCAGTGGGAAAAAGAACACAAAGTACCACCATCCAGAACACCATCATAGTCTTTTGGGACATGTAAGTATCTCCGTCTAAGTCTCTCTCTCTCTCTCTCTCTCTCTCTCTCTCTCTCTCTGCCTCTTTCTCTCTCAAACACACCTTTTTGTCTAAACAACAATATGTACTACAATTTTCCAGGCATGGTTGTTGTGGAGCGAAGGCAAGCCCTTGGAGTTAGTTGATGCATGTTTAAGGGATTCCATTGTCAAACCTCAAGTTATAAGATTTATTCAAGTCGGTTTATTATGTATTCAACAGCTCCCAGAAGACAGGCCGACAATCTCCTCAGTAATTCTTATGCTGGGCAGTGAAGAAGCAACATTGCCACAACCTAAGCACCCAGGGTTCTTTTCAGTAGAAAACTCCAATAAGGCAGATATGATATTGGATACAGTTAATAGCTTGACTGGAAATGCATTGACAATAACAATGATGGAACCTAGATGAAGGAGCCTAGCTTCCTCCCTAGTTAAAAGTTCTCTATGTGAAGGAAATGAAATTGTACTATACTGTTTTTTTCTTGACACATTTGTCAAGATGTTCCCTTTCTCCGCCTTCATGGCATAAGAATGACAGATTTTTTTTAATGTTTCTAGTGTTAGGAATAATGAACATCCATAAATCCATTAGCAAATACTCCCTCCGTCCCACCCGAAAAGGCTTAAAATTAGTCTTGCACAGGAATTAAGGAGAGTGTAAAGTGGAGTAAATGTTGTGAGTATGAAAAGCGATGTAGGAAAGAGAAAGTGGGGTAGGGAATAGTTAGTGGATAGCTTTGTGAGTATGACAAGTGGGTCCCACGAATAAAAAAGCATTAAAAAGTTTCCATTTAGGGAGTGTGCCTTTTTAAGTGGGACACCCAAAATGAAAATTTGTGCCTTTTCGGGTGGGACGGAGGGAGTATTTTATTTCACATTAAAGGCATGCAGAGTGCAGAGTTAGTGCTCTGTTCTAGTATTCCTCCCAGTTTGTTCATTCTTCTATTTCAAATCATATTTCCTTCATTTTGCAAGATTCCAAATCATGATCAATGTCAGGGTTATCGGACTTTTATCACTGTGGTTTGTAAATACAAACAAAGATGATGTAATGCTATAGAAGTAACAAAATGAAGAAGACAAACCTTGAATCGCATCTTGTTGCCAAGAACAACGTATGTAGGAAATTGACGATCCATGGTGCTAGCTCCAACAGTGATTTGCCATGGTGCAACATTGGAAACAGTACCATCATCAGGTCCAGAATTCCCAGCTGAACAAACCACAAGAATGCCATTCTTAACAGCATGAAAAGAGCCAATGGCAACACTATCATTGAAATAAGGGGCAGCATCCCCTCCAAGTGATACAGACAACACATCTACTCCATCCTGAATAGCCATATCAAATGCTGCCAGAATATCTGCATCAAAACATTCATTTCCATCGACAGGGGGGTAGCAGACCTTGTAAGCTGCGACCCTAGCTTTTGGTGATCCGCCTTTTGCCGTACCATTTCCAAAACCAAAAACACTTGCACCAGCTACAAAGTTTCCCGGCGGTCGATAAGGTGTGGGAACCATGGCCTTCGGTATCTCGCGGTGAGTCAAAGGTGGAGTTGAGAGGTCCTACAACAGAAGCATAACCTTTGTTGAAATATCTTGCTCCTATCAGCTTCCTTCGTAGTGGGTAAACAAGGAAATGATAACACAAGTTAGTAGTCTATATGGATTCCTGTGCAGAAGAAAAATAGTGCAAAATAATACACTTCCTTGGTCCTCCCAGTTTTTATTCTACCCATTCCTCATTGAGCCATTGACAGTGAGGTTTATAGTATAACAAGGTTGAACTGATCTTATCGAGAGGTTATCCCAAGAAAAGGAGGCAATCTACGCAATGAAATAGTAAGGACTTAGAACCCATTTTCCCAACCTTACACACATGATTTATTTTCCTTATGAAAAATACAATGCTTGGGACAAAGGCTAAGTGGAATTGTGTACATGAGAAGGGGTGCATTTGATAGCTAAATTTTCAGAAGCATGTAGGTTAATTTGGATAGTCTGGATTAGTGTCAGCTAGGTGGGTCTCTTCCACATCATGTCAAACCATTGCAGACTTCAAATTTATTTATCATAATGCATGAGTTTTATTTCCTAAATACACTGAGAGGACAAAGCACCTATTTCATCCCCAGTAATATTAGATAGTAGGACAGTTATTCTCTCATGGAATATCACACTAGTACAGGAGGTAAGGAGTACATGCAGGTAATGGATAGAAGAATCTGACCTGTTACAACGAAAGCCAGAATCTGCTCCATTCTTACAGACACCTTTCCACTTTGATGGGACTGGTCCAATTCCTTCATCACTAAAGCTCTTTGATTCTGGCCAAACACCTGGAAAGTTTATGACCAAAAAGGGGGGCAAAAGAATAGTCAAGCATCATAATAATGGAGGGAAACTATTTATATTTATGTTATATTCCATTAGGCCATATACCCACTATTGGGGGTGAAATTTAGTCTCTGGTGCTTATCTGTGAGCTTCTTGCCCTTAACTTCTTAACATGCACTATCAGTTAGCTTTTAATCATTTTCCCCAATTTAAGATTTTATTGCACCCACAGACAGATTTTGTTTAAATGACGTTTAACCGAGCTCATATCTTTTTCAGGTGTACGTCAAAGTCAATGCAGAACTTAATGGAACTAAGAGAGAAAAACTTGTAGTCCTCCGATATAGCTCAAGCAAAATATTTCTGCTTCCAGGACTAGAGTTGGCTGGTTTTATGTGTGTATTAATTGTTGCTTCTAGATGTATTTAACTTGATAACTGTTTTGGTCACTAGAAAATGCATTGATGGCATTAATTTAAAGCATCATTATTGGAATACCTTTCTCCCACATCGCCAACTGTCAAGATACTACCTTGTATAATATACCTGCCTTGATACAATTGTCCACTCACGACTAACATAGACCCCTAAAATCCAAACTATCAGTACTAACCGAACAAATAATAGAGATGCTTTGTAATGACATTAGCAGACCCAGTAAAAGGGATTCTTCTTCCATAGTTAAATGACTCACATTTCGAGACAACCAACTCCAGCCTACATAATAATGCAATTCAGAATCTCAAGAACTTCTGGAGCACACAGAAGTTGCAAAATGCAAAATGAAAATGCTATTTTAAAATCACCAATCCACCAGTCATCTTTCACATGTCTGCTTAATATATAGAAGTCACTGCATAAAATGCGTGCATCCACGACACTGTTTCAAGGAATAAAAATAGAAATCAGTCAAAGCTGACTAGGTGCATGAATCCCATTAATAGAGTACATAACCCTTGGTATTGATTAAACTTGGTTGGTAGTCTCTGTTAGAAGTGAAATTCAAATGAAAGAGTGAGTTGAATAAAAAAGAGTGAAGCTAGATGGCAGTGTTCCTTGAGGCTATATTCTTATAGTCAATAGATAAGCATTACAATCATAAAAATATTATTGTTCAGCTGTTAAGTCAACAGTCTCATTTTTAAAGTTATTAAAGACAAATTCTTGGTGATTAAAAAAGTAAATAATAAGTAAGAGTGGGCAGATCTATTTCAGCAACTTTAATCTGAAATTTTGTAAGGAAAGGTAAAAAGTAACAGGAGTTTTTGCTAAAGCTACTACAGACAGTGTCAAAGTAGATTTTGGACCAATCATCATCATCATAAAAGTCTATCAAGGAATAATGGACTTTGAGATGAAAAAGAAGGTTCGATCAGAGTAGCAGATGAAAGAAAAATCGACTAACCAGTATCAAGGTTGCCTATGATAGTATCTTCACCAAATCTTGCCTTTTTCCAGATTGAACCGTGATGGACTTTACCATTATCTTCAAGACCCATAAAGTCCCAAGACCTTGTTGTATGCAATTTTCTACCCATGTTCAAGAATACAGAAACTACCTTGGGATGCTCTGAATAAGGTAATATTGACACAATTGTTAGCAAATAACATAAGTCTCCGGAAGATAAAGAAAACACAGTAGCAGGCTAGCAGCATTGCTAATCTCTTACTAGCAATCTGGACAGCTTCTTCATCTTCAAGTGTTGCAGCAAATCCATTGATATGCCTAGTGTACGAGTAAAAGATAGCATCTTTGGCTTTATCACAACTGCAACCAAAATTCAAGGCAATAAAATCACGTCTGTCAATTATCTCCAATATAAGCACGTATAAGACAAAGAATGTCTAGAAATTCCATTACCTTCCCAAGAAGGAGCCAAGAAACTCATAGTGAGTCTTCTTTACTCGGTTAAAATCAATCAAAGAGGCTTCCAGGCTATGTGAATGAGATCCCATGTACACCACATACGACTACATCATGTGAAACAAACAAAATTCGGCTTAAAATATTCAAACTTCACCATCAATACTACTACTAGATGGCTTAATTTTTCGAAACAACAAGGCAATTATGAATGCTTACCTTTTTTCCATTATTTTTCGTGGCATCGGTGGGTCTAAACAATAATGTTGATAAAAGAAGAAATGCGAGGAGGTAAAGGAGAGTACCACTTGCTGCCATTGCTCTCCTCTGCTTGACAGCCTCTTCTGTGTTTTGTCTCAGGAAAAAAAAAAAAAAGATAATTAATGGGGAGAAGCACTTGTTGGCTCTTGAGCCCAGTTTCTATTTAAAGACTTCAGTTTTCTCGTTTAATGCCCCTCCTCAAAAAGGATTTAAATAAAGTAGTGTAAGCTCAATAATTACATTGTCTTTAAAGTTAAAAAAGCACAGCCTGGTGATACTCTTACAATGTCACACTCAATTCGACATGATCCCCTTGCCAACTTTATTTTCTAATACTACAACGATAATAATACGTAGTCATAACAACCATATCCTTTCCCATGTACCAAAAAAAAAAAAAAAAAAAACAACCACCATAAACTGTAAACTGTGAAAAAACCAGCTTTTTTGTAATTAAATCATACTTCCTCTTCTGTCCCATAACAAATGTTACAAATTCCCTTATTCCATAACAAATGTTACTTACCTAAAATGTTAATGAGACCTACTAGACACACTCACTACAAAAATCTCCATAACTCACTTTCTCTCTCCTACCTTATTTTCATACACAAAGCAAGTAACTTTTTTCTTAATTCCCATACATACAATTCAATTTTAGTAACCGTTGTTATGAAAGGGAGGGAGTATACTACGTGGGGAATTTAACCCAAACTATATTTTGATTTTGATTCGAGTTTTGGTAGTAATTTCTGATGGGCTTAAGGGTCCGCTCCCGAGTCTAAAAATGGAGGTGAAGGGAAGGAGAAGGGAGGAAATGGGAGCTCATTTCCTCCCATGGCGTGCTCCTGAGTTTTTTTTGAGAGAGGAAAGGGAAGGAAATGGAGGCCTCATTTCCTTCCGTTTCAATCCTCCCGTGAGTGGGCGGATTGGGAGGAAAGGAAATGTTGCCGCCATTTCCTCCCCCTCCCTTCACTTCCCCTCCCTTCCCTTCCCCTCCCGTCCTCCCCCTGCAAAACTCGGGAGCGGACCCTAAGAGAAATGTGGATGTAAACATCATAATCCTCATTTAGGACTTTTATCAAACAGGTTGAAGACGTGAATAAAAAACAGAAAAGTGGTCCAACAAATGAGTGGGAGGAGAGCAAAAAGGGCAATCCATGAAGGCGCGCTTAGGATAACATGACGTATGGACACCATGTCCATGATTCTTGCTATAATCAATGAACAACAGCCAAAAAAGTCATTTTTACGAACAATAAATTAAAAAATTAGAACCAAGTACACCAATAGTTGAAGAAAAATGGGTCCATTCCACGGAGACGGAAGTGGTTTATTTGTATAGTCAGTTTGTCTCGTATCTCAAACTTAATTGGGTTTTCCAGTGAATTCAAAATCCGATGCCCCACAAGTTGGCCACTTTGAATAAGTGTGAGGAGGAGAAGGAGAGTTGACCAAGCCATGGTGAGGGTGAAGCTGAAGGGGACCCGCAATGGAGAATGGGGCTAGTTGAGATTTGGATTTTCTAATGGTTTTGTCCACCATAGTTAAGATCACGGCGGAAATTGAGAGAAAGTCTTGGGATTTGGGATAGAGTTTTAGATTTTGTTCTTACTGCTTAGTTGAACATGTTAGTAGTACTAGTTCAAACCAGAGGCAAGGAATACTCCCTCCGTCCCACTATACTTGACACTTCTTTTCATTTTGGGCCGTCCCACTATACTTGACACCTTCCAAAAATAACCAAGTTTTTATATTTTTATATTCACTCTACCCCACCACTCATTCTCTCTCTTCATTTTTCACCACTCAATTTATTCAACCAACACTACTATTTATCCCACTCATTCTCTCTCTTCATTTTCTACCACACATTTTTTTTATTTTATTCTTTTTTCTTAGTTTTTGAACCCACCCCCCCTTGGGTGTCAACTATAGTGGGACGGAGGGAGTATTTGTAAACGGGTTAAACTTCACAAAAATTTTAACTCTTTGTCCCACTTGAAAATAAATAAATTTTTATTATGTGTCTCATTTGAAACGAAATACTTTAAAAATAAAAATAAAAAAAATCAATATTTTTTTGTTCATGTAACTTGCTTGTTATAATCACAATAATTATCCTATTATTATTCTCTATCTCACTTTCTTTCTTTTATCTCACTTTTCATACTCGTAACATTTACTCTACTATATGCTTTCTTAATTTTTATGCAATACCCATTTTATCCCTTTTCGAAATGGGAAGAGAGAAGGAGTATATTTTTTCTTTAAGCAAATAGGGACAAAATTCACTAGATTGCACTAAATTTCTAAAACTTTTAAAATGTTTACACTAAAGACTCGTTTGGTAGCCTGTTAGGATTAGCTCATATTAATAGGGACGAGGTTATTAATTTAGGAATTAATAATACCACCCTTTTTTTAGGATAAATAAAAAGGAGATGAGAGGTGTTCAGATGCTTATCTGGGTTGTACTTTGAATAATTAATACGGTTGCATTTAATCTACCAAACATATTTTTATTGGACTAATAATCTTATTCGAACATTTATCGACCTACCAAATAGCCTCAAATAATTTTATTTATTATTTTATCTAATGGGAGCAATTACCCCCACCCCCCTTGTCTCTTATTACCTCTGTCAGTGGTTCAAATAAAATGAAGGAATACGTTTTAACGTGCAACAAAGGGATATCGGTGTTGGCTGATGACCATGAGATGTGCACAGTATGCTCAGTAGTCAGTTGCATTAATAATTGATATTTGATCGTATTATAATTGGCAATTGCCAATGAAGAGTTTTAATTTCGAAATAACAAATTTATTCTATTAAAATAATTCAACAGTTGAGATTCAGTTGCACTTAGAGCATTCACAATAGAAGTAGAGTTACTTAAAAATATATTTACTAATTTACTAAAGAGAAATTATTTCTTTAAAAATTATCAAAAAGCTTTTTTAATGAATATTTGTATTAATTTTCTTCAATTCACATGTTAGAAAAAAATTCTACCATTCTGGAAAAGGTTTTAACTTGTTTATGTTGCATAAAAAAAAAAAAGAGTTCTACCGTTGCGGATGCTATTATAACAGACCCCGTTGGCTATGGCTTTGGCGATTAAACAAGATCTTGACAAGAATAAAACGGTCATTTAACACCCTGTTTTCATATGAGAGCGAGACTGTATAGTAGCATATTCTAGTAGTATAGTATAATGTTTTTATTTTATGATCTATAGTATATTTGTTTGAAACTTAATTTTGACTTTTTATTTTTCAAATGAATAGATCAAAGCCAAAATCTAGGGAGAAACTTTCTCCATAAGTTATGGAAAAACGGGTCCCGACTTGTCGCGCGACAATGAACTGGATATCCAGAACCTTATGAAAGTGATATCCAGAAACCTTCAAATGAATATCCAGAAACCTTCAAAATGTTTCTGGATATTTATTTGATGGTTTCTGGATATACATTTGAAGGTTTCTGGATATCCAGAAACCTTCAATAGCAATTTCTAGATATGCCCTAACACATTTCTGGATATGCACCTAACCGTTTCTGGATATGCACCTAACAGTTTCTGGATATACATTTCACATACTTCTGGATATGCACCTAACAGTTTCTGGATATCAAACCCAAAGCTTCTGGATATCCGTGCTTTGGTCTAACCTTGGGTTTTTTTTTTCTGGATATCAAATGCAAAGCTTCTGGCTATTAAAAACACGTTTCTCCATAGTTATGGAGAAACGCGTTTCTCAGCAGACCTACTCTAGATCAAATTGGTTTTGCACAAAAATTAATAAAATATATAAGTGACGTAAGGGTTGCGAGTATAAAAAGTGAGATAGGAAACAGTAGCTGGGATAGAAAATAGTATGTTGATTAGTGTTGTAATTATAAAAGTAAAGTAGCAGAGAAAATCTGTGGAAGGAATGAAGATGAACACTTCGATGCCGAATTCGAGGGCCGGCCCGTGAATCCGTTAGCCCGCCGCCCGCCCAACTCGCCACCCAGCCCGCCAAGACCAGCCCGTGTATAAGAGGCAGGCTGAATCTGAAATATATGATACGGGTGATAAATGAATTTTCTATAGTCATTTATAGCATTTCATCTTTAGTATTTACATAGTTTTTATTCTCATTTAGTCTTAAATTAGTATAATATTAGTTTCCTTTGTATCAAATCTTCGATTTTACACTTGTGGATATATTTCTAGTATTTTTATAGGTTTTAAGTCAATTCTTGAGGCAAATGAAGCATTAGGAAAAGTAAGGGGCCGTTTGGTTCGATGAAAAAAAAGTGAAGGAATGGAAAGGTCAATGGAATTGAATTTCTGAAGGAATTGAAATGAAAAAAAACTGGTTAAATCCCTTTGTTTAGTTGGCACGGAATGAAATGAAATTATCATTCAATTCCTTGACAAATCATGTTTGGTTTGAAAATACAAATTATAGGAATGGAATGAAAGCATATAAAATGTCCAATTTACCCTTCTTTAAAAAAAAAAAAATTTTTTTGGGGGGGAGGTAGGTAGGGGAATGCAAAATGAGTAAAAATAAATAAATTTGTGGGGGTAGGCGGAGGGTATGCAAAATGAGTAAAAAAAAATTTTTTTTCGTGGGGGATGGGGGTTGGGGTGGTAGGGCAGGGGCTGGGTGGGTGGGTGGGGTAGGCAGGGATATGCAAATGAGTAAAAAAAAATCGTGGGGGTGGTAGGGCAGGGGCTTGATGGGGGGGGGGTATGGCAGGGGTCTTTTTTTTAAAAAAAAATTGGAGGGGGTGAGGGGTGGGGGGTGGTAGGGCAGGGGCTGAATGGGGGGGATAGACAGGGGTCTTCTAAAAAAAATTTTGGAGGGGGAGGTGGGGGTGGGGTAGGGCAGGGGCTGGGTAGGGGTGGGTTGGCAGGGGTCTTTTAAAAAAAAATTGGAGGGGGGGTGGGGTAGGGAAGGGGCTGGGTGGGGATGGGAAGGCAGGGGTAGGGGTGATTTGGATTTGGGAGTATTTTGGTCAAAAAAAAAATTTATAATTTCATTGCCAAAGAAATTGAGCATTCCTTCCATATTTGGAGGGAATGACCAATTCCTTCATTCAATGGAATTTGTCATTCCTCCGAAATGAAAATTTTAAATCAAACATGGGTCCGGAATGGGTCAAACGGAATCGACCATTCCATTCCATCGTCGGAATGGTCAATTCCGCGAACCAAACGGGCCCTAAGGAACCAAAGGAAATGAATGATAACTTCAAAATGGTTATTCAGACCAAATCCAAGCCAGAACGGCCGTGCAGCATAAAGAGGAGCGGCTGTGCACCTGCCCTCAGCCAGGCCAAAATAGACGTGTCCATTTTATAAATCGGACCGGCCAATCGGCGGGTTTTCAACCGGTCAAAACCGGCCAAAACCGATCAACGCCGGTTAACCGGAATCGGGAAACCGAAACCGGTCATTGGGAGGTTCGGTCAAGGTTCGTCGTTTTGAAAAACCGGTAAACCGCCGATTAAACCGACGGTTAACCGGAAAAACTGCCATTTTCAAATTACACTACAAACGGTCATATGACCGTTGGGAGGAGCAGCTGGCGCCTGGCGTGGCTGTGGCACGTGGGCTTGGCCGCTTGGGGCGCGTGGCGTGGGCTTAGGCCACTAATGGGCCTGGGCGCCTAGGCTGACCATTGGCAACGACTACTTTTCGTTGACCAAGTCACCAAGCCTTGAATTCCTTCCCCCTTTTCAGTTTTCCAGCGCCTGGTTGTCCCCCCCCCCCTTGGCCATATTTTAAAAGAATGTATTTCTAACATGAGAGAAAAGTGGCTTAAATATTTTGACAAAATTTCGTCTCTCTTCTTGGTTGCAAAATTAGTAGATCCTCGAGTTAAATTTGATGATTTAGAGTGCATTGTAGATTATTATTATATGAAGTTATATCCCGATGGTGACGGTGGTAATCAACATTCGTCAATTATTGTTCAAGACACAAAAAATGATTTAATTAATCTTTTTAATAAGTATAATGCCTTATATGGAAACACTTCTCAAAGCCAACAACATAAAGATGATTCCTATACTTCTCAACCAAGTTTTACTAGTGGGGATTCATATAGTTTTTTTGCAAATTTGTATAGTAAAAAATATGGTCCTTCTCGAGGTTCATCTTCATCATCATCAAACCTTCTCGTGGAGTTAGAAATTTATTTCACTACAAACTTTGAATTAAACCAAGATCCAAAATCAAATGAATTTGATGTTTTACAATGGTGGTCAAGAAGGAAAGACATTTATCCTATACTTTCCATAGTGGCTAAAGAAGTATTAACCTCTCTCGCTTCAACGGAGGCGGTTGAATCGGCATTTAGCGTTGGTAGAAATATTTTGGATGAAAGACGTTCCCAACTAACAAGTGAATACTTGGAACATCAACTTTTACTTGGCGATTGGGTTAGAGCGGAAAAAAGGCAACAAGACTTGCCTTATGATAAGGATCTATTGAATCCAAGATATCAATACGATGTCGAGGACTCCACGAAAAGTATTGATGAATGAATGATGTTTTAGATTAATTTTTATTTTAATTAGATTAGTTTAGACTTTAGATTAGATTTATTTTTATTTAATTGTAATAGGTAGGTTGAGGTAAAAGCTCCTCAATGTCCCCCTTATTTATAAAAGGGTAAGGTTTTGATTGTCTCCCTCTTTGTAATTTTATTTTAATTAATAAAATTTAAGGGTACTCTCCCTTTTTTCTTTTATATACTTTCGTTTCTTTTTAAGAAGTTAAGTGTTATTTATTTCAAAATTCATAACTTTTTTTATATAACTTTTTGCAAAAATTGTATGTAGTAAACAAAAGTCTAAAATAGTCTTACTTATCCAAAAAAAATTGAAAAAAATTAAAAGTTAACTTTTTTCAAAAAACTGTTAAGTTTTATTTCTTTCAAAATTCATAACTTTTATTATAAACCTTTTTGCAAAAAATGTATCTAGTAAACTTAAATCTAAAATAGTCTTATTTATCCAAAAAAAATTGAAAAAAAAAAGTTAACTTTTTTATAGAACATAACAGAAATTGTTAAAAAGTTAACTATTTTTTCAAAAAACAGTCAAAATGTTAATTTTTTTATTCAAAAACTGTTAAAAAATTTGTTGGGTTTTACGAGTTCATGCGCAGCGGAATTAAGCATCTAATAACATAAAACCCAAAGAGCCTAGGATCCGTTCTATACAATTTATATTGAATTCTATGAGATAGTAATAACCAACCTTGAATGCTTTCCGTTCTTGAGCAATCGAACTATGTATTGATGTGATTTTGAATACAAGCTTCGAACTCTAGGCCTTGATCGTTGAACGAGCGAAGACTCTCTTTCGATATCCACACCTTCGAATGAACCAAGAATAATTTCTTGATGATTGCTAGATCCTTTAAACCTTGAAGAATATTGAGAGTATTTGTTGTGATTTTCTTTTCAAAAATTCGGCTAGGCAATTAGGGTTGACAGACCTACATATTTATACTATATTAGTATGGTATATATTTCCTAATCAAATTAGGAAACCAGTCTGTAAACGCCTCTTGTGGCTTGAAGTGTCGCACGACCAGACGAGTCCCATGGACAAGTTCTGTCGCGCGATGTCTTAAGACACATATGGATTCTCTCAATCATTCTTCCTCTGGTTTAATCAATTCATTCTAGTTGTGTGTGACCCAATAGAATTATATTATGTTGGCAATTCATTCTTGTCTCATAAGACATAAGCCGACTCTAGCAAGCCATTATGTCTACCCAAATAATATAACGTAAGAGTTCACGTTTCCAATGGTGTACTTTCATTTCTCCCTTTGTCTCACTATGTTATATTGAACACAAGTCATGGTCCACGTCATCTTGTCTTTGTTCAATGCTTTCTCGATCTTGAGTATAATGATAATCCAATCGTATTGAGGTATTGCCATACACTTTCATCATTATCACTCATCGAGGGGCCCAATCATAACATCTCTCTTTTGAAGGATAAATTCCATCTTGACTTATCATCCTTCCCATCATGATTCCGATCATGCCAAAGATAGCCTTTATAGATATCGTGTTAATATATCGTTTGACTAAAATCAAACATGACTTTCATCATATGTAAGGTCATGATAATCTCAGATCTAGGGACTAAATGAAGTGACCATATGAGATTTAATTATGACCTTTGACCATGACATAAATCTCATACGGGTCAAGTCCAGTCACTTGTTCTCTAACAAGTACCCATAAATTTAATGTGCATCTCTATGCATATAATCATCATATGATTATCCATTAACATTTATACTAATTATTCACTTAATAATTAGGGACGGAGATTATTACAATAAAATATGCAAAACATATAATAATCGAATGATAGACTTTTCATATAATAATAAATAATGTCAACACATAAGTCTATCAACTATAGGCTTAGGGCATAACACTAACAGTCTCCCACTTGCACTAGGCCCAATCTCCCATGTATCGAATACCCATGGACCTAACATGACCATCATGCTTAGCTTGCGGGAGAGACTTAGTTAATGGATCCGCCACATTGTCATCAGTGTCTACTCTGCATATCTTTACGTCTCCCCTTTCGCATATCTCTCGAATAATGTGGAAACGTCGAAGTATGTGTTTGGATCTCTGGTGTGACCTTGGTTCCTTTGCTTGTGCAATGGCCCCATTATTATCACAATAAAGTTCAATAGGATCTTTGATGCTTGGAACGACTTCCAAATCACTAATGAACTTTTTGATCCAAACGGATTCCTTAGCTGCATCAGATTCCGCTATGTACTCAGCTTCGGTTGTAGAATCAGCGACGGTACTTTGCTTGGAACTTTTCCAACTCACAGTGTCTCCATTCAGCGTAAACAAAAATCATGTCTGCGATCTAAAATCATCTTTGTCGGTTTGGAAGCTAGCATCTGTGTAGCCTTTCACTACAAGATCTTCTTCCATTCCTCCAAAGACCAAGAATACATCCTTAATTCTTCGTAAGTACTTGAGGATATTCTTGACTGCTATCTAATGTGGTTAGCCAGGATCCGATTGGTACCTACTCGTCATGCTTAGAGCACACGAGACATCGGGTCTAGTACATAACATAGCATACATGATAGACCCAATTGCCGAAGCATATGGAATACCATTCATTTTCTTTCGCTCATCATTAGTCTTAGGACTTTGAGTCTTGCTAAGAGATATACCATGCAACATTGACAAGTTTCCCCTTTTAGAATTTTCCATTTGAAATCTTCTTAGAACCTTATCAATGTAAGTACTTTGACTTAAACCAATCATCCTCTTAGATCTATCTCTATAGATCTTGATACCAAGGATATATGCAGCTTCGCCCATATCTTTCATTGAAAAACACTTTCCCAACCAAGACTTGACAGTCTATAGTGCAGGAATGTCATTTTCAATGAGTAAGATATCGTCGACATACAATACTAGAAATAGTGCTACGCTCCCACTAATTTTCTTGTATACACAAGGTTCATCTTCGTTCTTGATAAAGCCAAATTCTTTTATTACTTCATCAAAACGTAGATTCCAACTCCTAGAAGCTTGATTCAATCCATAAATGGATATTTGCAACTTACACACCTTGTTAGAATTTTTTGAACTGACAAAACCTTTAGGTTGTATCATGTATACATCCTCAAGTAACTTCCCATTTAGAAAAGTTGTCTTGACATCCATTTGTCATATCTCATAGTATAATATGCGGCTATGGCAATTAAAATTCTAATAGACTTAAGCATAGCTACAGGCGAAAAGGTTTCATCATAGTCGATGCCATGAATCTGCCTATATCCCTTAGCTACGAGCCTAGCCTTATAGGTGTGCACCTTCCCATCTATGTCGGTCTTCTTCTTAAAGACCCATTTGCACCCTATGGTTTTTACTCCTTCGGGTAGATCAATCAAGTTCCAAACTTGATTATCAGCCATGGATTGTAATTCGAACTCCATGGGCTCTTGCCATTTTTTCGAATCAGGAGAGGACATCGCTTCTTGATAGCAAGTAGGTTCATCATTTTTGATTAACTCCACTTCATCACTTTTCGTAACGAGAAATTCATATCTCTCGGGCTCGAATCTTGACCTACCACTTCGGCGAAGAACTTGTGCATCTTGAACCGGTTCCAAAACTCTTTGTGAATTTGGATCAGTTTCTACCATTGGTTCTATGTTGTTTTCGGGTTCTCGAATTTCTTCGAGATCTATTTTACTCCCACTGGTTCCTTTGCGAAGAAACTCCTTTTCTAAGAAAGTACCATTTCGAGCAACAAACACTTTGTTCTCGTTTCGGTTGTAGAAATAGTATCCTTTGGTTTCCTTAGGATAACCCACGAAAACACATTTATCAGACTTAGGTGCTAGCTTGTCAGAAGTTAACTTCTTGACATATGCATCGCAACCCCAAATCTTCATGAAAGACAAACTAGGTTTTCTTCCATGCCACATCTCATATGGGGTCTTTTGAACCGATTTGGTAGGAACTCTGCTTATGTGAAAGCAGCAGTTTCCAGTGCATGTCCCCAAAAGGATAAAGGAAGCTCAACTTGACTCATCATAGAACGAACCATGTCCAACAAAGTTCTATTCCTCCTTTCAGACACACCATTCCATTGTGGTGTTTCGGGTGGAGAGAGTTCTGAAATGATTCCACAACTCTTAAGATGACTGTCAAATTCTTGGCTCAAATATTCGCCACCTCGATCGGATCGAAGTACCTTAATACTTTTGCCAAGTTGATTTTGCACCTCATTTTGAAATATTCGAAATATCTCAAACGATTCACTCTTATGTTTCATTAGATAAACATATCCAAATCTACTATAATCATCAGTGAATGTTATGAAGTACTGAAATCCTTCCCTGGCATTGCTACTCATAGGCCCACATACATCGGTATGTATGAGTCCTAATAAGTCGCCCGCCCTTTCACCAGTTTTGGTAAATGGGTCCTTGGTCATCTTTCCAAGTAAACAAGATTCGCATGTCTCATACGATTCATAATCATGTGAGTCTAAAAATCCATCTTTGTGGAGTTTAGAAACGCGTTTCTCATTTATATGGCCAAGACGACAATGCCATAAGTAAGTGTGGTTTACATCATTGGGTTTAGATTTCTTGTTAATGTTATAGATATCATTATCATGATTTTCAATATCAAGGATATAAAGGCCATTGAATTAAATAGCAGTACAATAAAGCATATCACTCTTGTAAATGGAAAACTTCTTATCACATATAAGAAAATTAAAACTTTCATTATCCAAACATGAAATCGAAATAATATTCCTACTTAAAGCTGGAACGTAATAACAATTGTTCAAAACAAGTATTAGTCCACTAGGTAAAGTAACTTCATAAGTTCCTACGGCTAATACAACAACTCTTGCTCCATTCCCCACACGTAGGTCCACTTCACCTTCCTTAAGCATCCTTCTGTTCTTTAGACCCTGCACATTTAAAAAAATGTGAGTTTCACATCCGGTATTCAATACCCAAGAACTAGAAGTAGATAGGAATAAATCTATAACAAAGATACCTGAAGTCGAAGCAACTCCTTTGCTCTTCTTCAGTGCTTCCTTGTATTTTGTGCAATTTCTCCTCCAATGTCCAATCTCATTGCAATGGAAGCAGACTGCGTCCTCTTGGGACTTGGGCTTAGCCTCTTTGGGTTTGGCAACATTTGCCTTAGGATTAGCAACTTTTGCCTTTCCTTTACCCTTGAAACCCTTCCCCTTATTAACCATCAACACTTGATCGATTTTCTTCTTGACAATATTGGTTTCCGCAGTGTTCAACATTTGAACTAACTCGGAAAGGTTCTTATTCATGCCCCCCATGTTATAGTTCATTATGAAATTACTAAAACCTTCGGGCAATGAATTCAATATCATGTCAGTAGCCAACTCTTGGCTAATTGGAAAACCGAGCATTTCAAGATGCTCGATGTGGCCCTTCATCTTTAAAGCATGAGGACCAACATCTTGCCATTCACTCATCTTGCATGAGGTCTGGGCCTTAACTGTGTTTTACCTTTCTTGCCTTGCTTGAACTTGGAACATTTCCATCAGTCGATTGTTTAGATCAACTGTCCCCAAGTGCTCAATATCCTTCTGAAGGCTCTTGCACATGGCGGAGAGCATGAGGCAACCAACATCAGTAGAATCACACTTGTACTTCAGATATTGATCCCTCACTGCCCTAGCAGCATTGGCAGCGGGTTCAGGTGGAATAGGTTCCTCGAGAACGTACAATTTCTCCTCTTGCCTGAGAACAATTCTCACGCTACGGATCCAATCCATATAGTTTGTACCATTCTCCTCTAACTTTTCCTTCTCAAGGACAGATCGCAGTGACAAATGATGATTATTGTTTGATGCCATTTAATTCTACAAAAAGATATACATAAAATTTGAACGCATATAAGTAAACATATTATATGAGAAGTATAAAGTATTTATATGAAAATAAATGCTCCCACTAAATTATACACCTTCCAATGCAAATAAGCATAATATACATTTAATGGGCTAAGATCCAACTTTAATTTAATTTCAAGTTTGCTATGGCAAACCGCTCAAAACTAAATTAATTAGGTAGAAACATCAACAATCATATCACATATATGACTCTTAGATCTTTCATGAGATTTATTCAAGACATCATATGTCTAAGCATATTTAATCTCATCTTATGCCTTGGGTCCAAAACCATTTTGATAACCCAATTAAGTTCATTCACTTTAAACGTATAGGAACCACTATTTCCTCATCTTGCTCCCAAACGAATAGAATCAAAGCACCTTGCTATGGCAAGCCTACCCAAAACTATTCAAATGGTCTCAAGTGTTTTAATCATGAATTGGCATAAAGAACTTAATAGTTAAATGAAGGTTCTTTAAAGTAGATTATAAGCATATCAGCAAAAATAATCATAACTGTGCATCAGGTAAGTTCCCAGGAAGATAGGTGAGCCACAAGGACTACTTAAGTACCAAATCTCTCCTTCGACAGAACTCTCCTAGACATGCACAATCAGAAATCAGCTCTGATTTGCAACATAATCAATACTTTGTATAAACAATCAATTTCCTTTTAAATTTTGCGTAAAATGACTTGTTTCTCATAAACAATCAGAAAACCAAAATTTTAATGTTTAAATCTAAACATTCAGAAAATTACAATGCAATGTTTCAACTAAACATCTAACAAAATTCTTAACACGTAAGAACACATAATTCATGCATCGCAACAATTAATAAAATCATATTTTAATTAACTAAGCATGCATAAAAAATGAATTAATCTAGCATAGCCTTATAAACTTAATTTCCAGAAATTTATGGCATCCAGATTAAGACATAAACATATCAGGTTGTAAACACATTCACAGATTAACTGGATTATGAAACAAACTGATTCTGCCCAGATTGGGCTTGTTTTGTCGCGTGACACAAGCATGCTTTGTCGCGGGACACAAGCAAGCATTGTCGCGTGACACTGGCATCCTATGTCGCGTGACACCTTGATACCAGATTTGCAGATTCCAATCAATTCTAAATCACAGAGCAATTAAATCATGTAAACAACTTTTAACATATTTAATTCAATATCAATAGAATACGATTTAGGCATATTGTTTCAAAAACAATCAAACTATCGCATATCAAACATGCAAAAATCATATAAACAATTTATATCAAATTTTCTAGCATGTTTATTCAAACTTAATCATACGAACGGGGCTCTGATACCACTGTTGGGTTTTACGGGTCCATGCGCAGCGGAATTAAGCATCTAATAACATAAAACCCAAAGAGCCTAGGATCCATTCTATACAATTTAAATTGAATTCTATGAGATAGTAATAACCAACCTTGAACGCTTTCCGTTCTTGAGCTATCGAACTATGTATTGATGTGATTCTGAATACAAGCTTCGAACTCTAGGCCTTGATCGTTGAACGAGCGAAGACCCTCTTTCGGTATCCACACCTTCGAATGAACCAAGAACGATTTCTTAATGATTTCTAGATCCTTTAAACCTTAAAGAATATTGAGAGTATTTGTTGTGATTTTCTTTTCAAAAATTCGGCTAGGCAATTAGGGTTGACAGACCTACATATTTATACTACATTAGTATGGTATATGTTTCCTAATCAAATTAGGAAACCAGTCTGTAAACGCCTCTTGTGGCTTGAAGTGTCGCACGACCAGACGAGTCCCATGGACAAGTTCTGTCGCGCGATGTCTTAAGCCACATCAGGATTCTCTCAATCATTCTTCCTCTGGTTTAATCAATTCATTCTAGTTGTGTGTGACCCAATAGGATTATATTATGTTGGCAATGAGCTCGATCATATCGACTCTCATAAGACATAAGCGGACTCCAGCAAGCCATTATGTCTACCCAAATAATATAACGTAATAGTTCACGTTTTCAATGGTGCACTTCCATTTCTCCCTTTGTCTCACGATGTTATATTGAACACAAGTCCTAGTCCACGTCAACTTGTCTTTGTTCAATGCTTTCTCGATCTTGAGTATAATGATAATCCAATCGTATTGGGGTATGGCCATACACTTTCATCATTATCACTCATCGACGGGCCCAAGCATAACATCTCTCTTTCAAGGGACAAATTCCATCTTGACTTATCATCCTTCCCATCATGATTCCGATCATGCCAAAGATAGCCTTTATAGATATCGTGTTAATATATCGTTTGACTAAAATCAAACATGACTTTCATCATATGTAAGGTCATGATAATCTCAGGTCTAGGGACTAAATGAAGTGACCATATGAGATTTAATTATGACATTTGACCATGATATAAATCTCATACGGGTCAAGTCCAGTCACTTGTTCTCTAACAAGTACCCATAAATTTAATGTGCATCTCTATGCATATAATCATCATATGATTATCCATTAACATTTATACTAATTATTCACTTAATAATTAGGGATGGAGATTATTACAATAAAATATGCAAAACATATAATAATCGAATGATAGACTTTTCATATAATAATAAATAATGTCAACACATAAGTCTATCAACTATAGGCCTAGGGCATAACACTAACAAAATTAACTTTTTCCTTAATTGTTTTTAAATCTGTTAAAAATCTAATTCGAAAAAAAAAACGAAAAAAAAACCGGTTTAAACCGGTTAACCGGGCAAACCGGAAAACCGGAATCGAATATAGCGGTTACACGGTTCGGTTCCGATTTGGTGATTTGGAGGTTAGTAACCGCCGGTTATAACCGGCTAACCGCCGGTTCAACCGAACCGGCCACGTCTAGGCCAAAATGGCCCAAAATCAGTGGAGTGGCCAAGTCCCCTTTTCTGGAGTGGCCGAGCAATCCAGGCCAGAGCGGCCGTGCAGCATTTCTTGGAGCGGCCGTGCAGAATGGCCAGTTCAATTATGAAATTGGCACCAAGGCTGGAGCGGTCGTGCAAGTCTATAGAGCAAGGCCGTGCACTTACTGTTACGGTCATGAAAAGACACCTTTTTGAAGATAGCCCTTTGAAGAATCGCACCCTTAGCCTAGGATGCCTATTTAAAGGCACTTTTGTATAAGTCTTAGAGATCTGAATTTAGATAGAATTGCCTCATATTACATAGCAAAAACTCTAGCAATTATTTACTTCATAAATCTCTCGAAGATTCAACTTGTATTCTTGGAATTTGACTTGAAGTATCGAAGCAATAAACATCGAAGTTACTTCCAGCCTTTGTCTTCAATCTAAGCATAAGTTTTCTATTTCTATCTTTATATTTTTATCTCTTTATGTTCATTTTAACTATGGCTAGTGAGTAATCCCCCAAATTCTTGGAGTTGAAAACTTAAAACGTCTTTTATTCATCATTCTTTATAAAGTCTTGTCATCTTCTCTTCATCTTAACAATTCTCTTTATATTAAACTCAAAAATGACTTACATTTTGGAGACGTTCAACTTGTATGATTCTAGTTAATCGAGAGAAGTACCTAGCCGAGAATCTCGATTAACGTAACCATATAAAGGAACTAGGTTTCATTGATCACGAGAGTAGTTCAATGGCCTAGGTGTGTTCCTTGAATGAAAAGTACATAGATTTCCGAACAGTAATGGATCTTTACTAATTATGGGCCATCGAGAGATAGGGCATAATTAGTGAAGAATACAAACGCTACTTGCTTGATCATGAGAAGTAGTATAGGCTTAATGTATCATCCTTGATTTCGATGAGTATTTACATTTTCAAAGACATGACTAATTGATGAATAATTGACTAAATGAATTTCAATCCCGAGAATGCTTCCATTTATAAGAGTTTTAAGTAAAGTATTTTTTGTGTATGTTCTTATCATTTTCTTTCAAACTATATTTCTTCCAATCTCATCTTTATTCTTTAGTAAAAGCAAATATATCCCAAAGTAAACCCTGTCCTCGTGGGATCGATCCGTACTTGCATTCGCTATAATACCATAGCCCGTGCACTTGCGGAAATAAAAGAACCGTTAAGGTTTGAAGCTAACAAGTTTTTGGCGCCGTTGCCGGGGACAACGGTTTGCTTTTTGTATTTGTCTTTACTACATAATTTTTGTTTTAATTTTTTTTAAGTTTTTACTTCCGAAAATCTGTTACGTTTAATTTTTTTGTTGAGTGTTCTTGTAGTGTATGAAACGGACGCGAATCTTCTTTGACAACTTTGATCCGGAACCTGAAAGAAGCTTTCATGGAAGGCTAAGAAAACTCAAGGAAACATTGAATAAACACATGGCGGAAGAAGAGACAGCAACATCTCCTAGGACCCTACGGGACTTCGTCAATCCGAGTACCCCGGGAACTAGATCTCCCATAGTTGTGCCGAACGCTAATGCGGACAACTTTGAAATTAAGCCACAGCTACTTCATATGGTTATAAATAACCAATACAGCGGCACTGCTTTCGAAGATCCACACCTCCATATCCAAACATTTTTTGAGTACTATGACACAACTCGCATTCAGGGTGTCACACCGGAAGCAATCAGAATGCGCCTTTTCTCATTCTCTCTTAAGGATAAGGCAAAACAATGGTTGAAATCAATCCCCCAAAACTCTTTAATAATATGGGACCAAGTTTAAGAGGATTTTTTAGGGCGTTTCTTCCCACCAAGCAAGACCGCCCATATTTGTACAAAGATCACAAATTTTTGCCAAACATGAAGCGAAACATTGTACGATACTTGGGAGCATTTCAAAGAGCTCCTAAGGATGTGCCCCCACCACGGGCTCGAAAAGTGGTTGATAGTTCATACCTTCTACAATGGTCTCACATCAAGACTAGAGAGACCATTGATGCCGCTGCAGGAGGAGCATTGATGAACAAAACTGTTGATGAGGCATATGACCTCATTGAGAACATTGCTTTGAACCACTATCAGTGGTCGAATGAGAGAGAGCAACAGCAAGGCACTCCAGGTAAATATAATGTTGATGCCGTTACTCTTCTTTCATCAAAGGTTGACATGATGATGAAAAAGTTTGAAAATCTTAATGTCAATCCCGTGGCTAATGTCAATATTTTGTGTGAACTATGTGTGTCTAACTCACATAGTACAGATTGTTGTGATTTGCTTGACACTACTTCTAGTGATCAAGTGAATTTTGTTAATTATTTCGGGCAGAAGGGGGAAATGTATTCAAATACATACAATCCCGAATGGAAGAATCACCCCAACTTCTCCTATAAGAATAACAATATTCCAAATCCACAACCTTCCACACAAACTCCGGTATTCACATCAAAGAATTTCAACACTAATTCAAATTCTTTTCCTCCCCCTAAATCCAAATTAGATCTTTTGATGGACTTTATTGTTAAAAGTAAGAATGATCAAGAAAGACTAATAATGAATTTAGGGAATGTTTCAAGTTATTAAATGCTAGATTTGATAATCTAGCCGCCCATAATAAAATGCTTAATGAACATGCTAAGGCAGTAATAACTAGAAGCGGGAAAGAACTTATAGATTTTCCTCCTAAGGAAAATAGCAACCTCATTGAGGAAGATATTAGTACAAACCCGCATATGGTTGAGACTAATAAAGAGGTCAAAAAGGGGATGGAGCCCCCTAAAATAACTAGAAATTTTGATCCGCCAATACCTTACCCTCAAAGGTTGGTAAAGGTGAAACTTGATAAATAATTTGCAAAATTTTTAGAAGATTTAAAATATATTTACATCAATGTACCTTTACCGATGCTTTGCAACAAATGCCTTCTTATGCTAAATTTTTAAAAGATATCCTTTCTAACAAAAGGAAGCTAGAGGAGTATGAAATCGTTGCATTAACGGAAGAGGTAAGTGCAAAAGAAATTACCTCCAAAATTAAAAGATTTCGACACTTTCTCTATTCCTTGCAACATAGGTAAATTTGATGTAGATAATGTCATGTTAGACCTCGGGGCAAGCGTAAGCCTCATTCCACTTTCAATTAGTAAAAGAATTGGTGTGGGGGAATTAAAACCTACCACCATATCTTTACAATTAGTGGATCATTCCATTAAATACCCGGTCGGTATTATGGAAGATGTCCCTTGTCAAATCGGGAAATTGATCATCCCGGTCGACGTTGTAGTTCTTGAGATGGAAGAGGACAACTACATTCCCGTAATTCTAGGTAGACCATTCCTTGCCACCGTCGGGGCAATAATAGACGTTAAGAATGGTAATCTTTCATTAAATGTAGGGAATGATAAGGTAGAATTTAACTTGTCAATATTTATGAAAAGTCCTAATCTTGAGAACCCTTACTTGGACATTAACATGTTAGAATCTATTAGCAAGGAGTTAGAGAATCCCCAATCTAAAGACCCGCTAGAGAAAAGTCTTATAGATTGGAAGAGAACATTGCATGATGTAGATGATGATGAAGTTACAAATTATACTATGTTTTTAGATACTAATCATGCAGGAAGTTTAGTGGCGACGCTAAATTTGAAAAGTTGGAGACTAAGGCGGAGCCATCCAACAAAGATAAAAAAGCGGTAATTAAGGCACCTCAATTTGAATTGAAGCCTCTTCCTTCAAATCTAAGGTATGAATTTCTTGGACCAAATTCTACTTATCCCGTGATTGTAAATGCAAAACTAGGTCCTCTTGAAACTGAAAAGTTATTAAGGGAACTTAGATTGCACCAAAAAGCCATAGGATATACAATTGATGATTTAAAAGGAATTCTTCCTAAAATTTGTATGCATAGGATTGACCTAGAGGAAGATCATAAACCTTCCAGTGAGCCTCAAAGAAGGCTCATTCCTAACATGAAAGAAGTGGTTAAAAAGAAAGTCCTTAAGTTGCTTGACGCGGGCATTATCTATCTAATTTCAGATAGTAAGTGGGTAAGCCCCGTGCAAGTTGTCCCTAAAAATGGAGGTATGACGGTCATTCGGAACGATAAGGATGAATTAATCCCAACTAGGACCGTCACGGGTTGGCGTATGTGTATAGATTACAGAAATTTAAATAAAGCCACCCGAAAGGATCATTTCCCCTTCCCTTTATAGACCAAATGTTAGAAAGATTGGCAAAACATTCTCATTTTTGTTATTTGGGCAGACATTTCGGATTTTTTCAATTTTCTATCCATCCAAATGACCAAGAAAAAATAATTTTTACTTGTCCTTATGGTACTTTTGCTTATAGAAGAATGCCTTTTGGACTTTGTGATGCTCCCGCCGCCTTTCAACGTTGTATGATGGCTATTTTTTCCGATTTTATAGAAAATATAATGGAAGTTTTCATGGATGACTTTTCTGTTTATGGTTACTCCTTCGATGAATGTTTGCAAAATTTATCCAAAGTTTTACAGCGTTGTGAAGAAGTCAACCTTGTTCTTAATTGGGAAAAATGTCACTTTATGGTCAATGAAGGGATAGTATTAGGGCACATGGTGTCCGAAGAGGGGATAGAAGTAGATAGGGCGAAGATTGAAATCATTGAAAAATTACCTCCGCCCACTAATGTTAAAGGGATAAGAAGCTTTTTAGGTCATGTCGGTTTTTATCGGCAATTTATAAAAGATTTTTCAATAATTTCTAACCTTTGACTAATCTACTAATGAAAGATGCTCCATTAGTGTTCGATAGCCTTTGTCTTGAAGTTTTTAACAGATTAAAGGTAGCATTGGTGTTCGCTACTATCGTATAACCACCCGATTGGGATCTCCCTTTCGAAATAATGTGCGATGCAAGTGACTTTGCGGTAGGAGCAGTTTTGGGACAGCGGAAAGACAAGAAAACTCATGCTATATACAATGATAGCCGAACATTGGATGAAGCACAAGTGAATTATGCCACCACAGAAAAAGAATTATTGGCCAAGGTATTTGCCATAGACAAGTTCCGGTCATATTTGGTGGGATCAGAAGTGATTGTATACACGGATCATGCGGCGATAACCGATAAGGTATTTATTGGCAAAGAAGGATGCCAAGCCAAGATTGATAAGATGGATCCTTCTTCTCCAATAATTTGATTTGGAGATCCATGATAAAAATGGGACGGAGAATTTAGTTACGGATCATTTATCCCGTCTTTCAAAAAATTTAGAAATTTCCAATAAAGATGAACTTCCTATTGATGATTCATTTCCGGATGACCATCTTCTTGCTATAAGCAATGTCGAAACCCCATGGTTTGCGGACATTGTAAACTACTTAGCATGTAGGATTTTTCCTTCAAAAATAAGTTATCAACAAAAGAAGAAATTCTTATCGAAAATTAAATACTATTTTTGGGAAGATCCGCTCCTCTTCAAGCAATGTGCAGATGGAATCATTAGGAGATGTGTACCTAATGAATATGTTAATGACATTCTTCATCATTGTCATTCCTCTCCTTATGGAGGTCATGCAAGCACAACCAAAACCGCCACCAAGGTTCTTCAATCAGGTTTTTATTGGCCCACACTCTTCAAAGATTCTCGGAATTTCGTTATTACTTGTGATCGTTGCCAAAGAACCGGCAACATTTTAAGAATAAATGAAATGCCTCTAAATAATATTTTAGAGGTTGAGATCTTCGATGTTTGGGGCATTGATTTCATGGGGCCATTTCCAACGTCTTTCAACAACAATTATATTTTAGTGGCGGTGGATTATGTCTCAAAATGGGTGGAAGCCATAGCATCTCCAACAAACGACTCAAAAGTCGTCATGAAGCTCTTCAAAGACATAATTTTTTCAAGGTTCTGGGTTCCAAAAGTTGTTATAAGCTATGGTGGTTCACATTTTCACACCGCCAATTTGAGGCTTTACTAAAAAAGTATGGAGTCCATCACAAAACAGGCACCAGATATCATCCTCAAACGAGCGGGCAAGTGGAAGTATCAAACCGGGAAATAAAGTGGATCTTGGAGAAAACGGTAATAAGTTCAAGAAAGGATTGGTCAGTAAAATTGAGCGATGCTTTGTGGGCTTATCGTACCGCTTTCAAAACACCCATCCATATAAACAATTCCTTTCCGTTTGGAGTATGGGAAGCCGTGTCATTTACCGGTAGAGCTTGAGCACAAGGCATATTGGGCAATTAAATGTGAGTACCCGACCCGGAACCTAACACGTGTCCCGAGCTGGAGCGTCCCCAAAAGAACTCAAATCACCTAAATTTTTAAAAACTTTGATTTAACTTGCACACTTAAACATTCTTAACATAATCATTATAAACTAACTCCATTCCTCTCCACTTGGAGGAAGAGTGGAACAACTTTAAAAGTAACAACCTGTTTTAGTTACAAAAGATTTTGGTTATAACGTAGAAACTAAGTTTTTATATACACAAACTCCATAAAGGAATTATACCAAAATACATCTTTCTACGCCAACCTATACGTACACCGACAATCCCAAAATACCACTTTCAAACTCCTTTTCGTCCTTACTTGGCCGGTCCGCCTGTCTCGGGATCTAAAAACATTAAAGGGAGAGGGGTGAGAATAAATCTCAGCAAGCTATTATGAATGCAGCAATATGCCAAGTAAGATGCAACACATAACAAGTGCATATAACACATTGGAAAAGCTGTAAACACCTTACATTACCTCGGTTTACCTTTTCCCGTCTGAACCATACGTCGTACAACATTGGAGATAAAACCCCACTCATTAGTGAACTGCTTAAGCATTATTCACTTCTTATAAGACCCGTTTTTCAGGGAACCATATAAGATGCTAGCAACTCTGTAAGGCTTTTGGCTCAATACAGATGCTATAACCCCAGTCTGTGGCCATAGAAGGGGACTGTCACAGGTATAACGTAATTCGATCACATTAGGTCACACTTTCCATAATTGATCGTATTACGCTATACCCCCAAACATCAGCTGATTAACACAAGTTCAAGCACATAATAGTTACTTGAAATGAAATCCACCCAAGGGATAAGAAATATATCTACATGGTAAATCATACTCATGTACAAATCAATATCATAGTGTAATATATATTTTATACACCATTTATATCACAACCATGGATATGAACTCAAGTATGGAAACAAGGTATCATAAACCAACCCTACATAGTTAATATGCAACAATACATGGCCTATATAAAGGTCCAAGTTAAATTTACCAAGTTGGAGTCACATTGGTTAAGTTGCTAAACAAGGCTGCCAAGCATTTTCCGAGCAATATTTAAAGTACTTCCACTATTCCATTTTAACCAAGTAAGACATCATTGTGTAGCTAAAGTATTCTAATTTAATCTAAAATAAAGAGGGTTCATTTATCTCTTAGTTAGATTAGGTTTCTAAGTCTTGGAAAAAAGCTTCAAAGACTGCAGGAGTAGGCACGACTCGTGCTCAATAGCACGACTCGTGATAAACCCTTGCATGACTGCCCTAGCCTTCACGACTCGTACCACCAGTGACCAAGGGTGGCACGACTCGTGCCCCTGGGCATGACTCGTGCCCTTACCCAGAATTCAGCCATCAGTTACCAACATCAGCAACCCCAATTCCTAGTGACCAAAATCATGTTTCCTCTATTTGCAGATGAACCAAAATCAGTACTAACATCAACCATTCCACCCCTAACTATTTCATACCTCTTCCAAACCAATCCAACACTAACTAACATCATTTTAGTACTCAAAATCTATACCAACCTTTCCAAACAAATAAGATGAACCTAACCCTTTTACTACTTAGTTATTTCTCACATTTCACTATCACATTTCATGTCTAACATCCTTACTTCACATTTACCATACTCTTTTACTTTTGATCATCTTCCATGAACCACAACCCTATATTTAAGTCATTAATCAATTCTCAACTCCAAGAAAGTGTTCTAATATACCAAACAACCATTTTAACAAACAATACCAACATCAAATATTTCATGAGCAAGTATTTGAAGGGAAGTCATAATAACTCACCTTAACAATATGAGATGAAATAACAATTTTCTCGGCTTGATGCGTTCCCCTCGTCGCCCCGAACAAGAGTATGCAAACGGATCGAACAATGAGAAGGAATTGGATTTATTATGATTTTTGGAAGGAAAAGATTGGAGGGAGGTTTTCCATGGAGATTTTGAGAAGGAAGAAGAAGATGAGGGAGGAATGGGGAGGTCAAATGGGGAAGATGATTGAAAAAGGTAGGAGTATGCCCCCCCCATACTCCATTTAATTAAATCTATCCACTATCTCCAATTAAGCCCCTCAATGTCTAAAGAATGAATTAAAACCCTCTACTTCTCTCCTTTACACAAAGACACCCCAACCACTCATAATAATTTATTTATTTTCAATTATCATAATTTCACCATATTACTTTATCTTATTTCTTATTTAACCCTAAAGCTTTAAAGTTATTTTATAACCATCCTAACTTAACATAAACAAACAAAGACATAAAGTAAGCACATAAAGTCAACAATAACATAAATTGCATATTATGGGATGCTAAAATAATGCCTAGGGTTAGGGTCGTTACACTCACTCCCCCTTAAAGAAAATTTGCCCCGAATTTTAAAAAGACTTACTTGCACGTTCAAACAACCAAGGATATTTCTCTCTCATTTCCGACTCTAGCTCCCACGTTGCTTCCTCAATGGTATGATTCTTCCATAGGATCTTCACTACCGGAATGCTCTTAGTCCTCAATTCCTTAACTTGAAACTCCAAGACTCGGTTCTTCAACATACGACATATCCGCTTGAATCTCGTCGGGAGGAGAAATCAAAATAGGGAGGGGTCATGACAATACTTTCTCAACATTGAAACATGAAACACATCATGATGCAAAGAAAAGGATGGAGGCAACGCTAACCGGCACGCTAATTCCCCAATCTTCTCTAGAATCTCAAAGGGACCAACAAATCTCGGGGCCAATTTACCCTTATTACCAAACCTTTTAATCCCCATCCTCGGAGAGACCTTCAAGAACACGAAGTCACCCACTTGAAAAGATAAGTCTCGTTTCCTATTGTCGGCGTAACTTTTCTGTCTACTCTGAGCTGTCTTCAATCTATCACGAATCACCTTAATTTTCTCCGTCGAATCTCTAACCAAATCCGGGCCCCAAAGCCTTGCTTCACCAACCTCGTCCCAACACATCGGAGATCTACACTTCCTACCATACAACGCCTCATACGGATCCATCTCAATACTAGACTGATAACTGCTGTTGTAAGCAAACTCAACTAACGGTAGATGATCTTCCCAAGACAATTGGAAATCCATCACACAAGCCCGTAACATATCTTCAAGTATCTGAATGGTTCTCTCAGACTGACCGTCGGTTTAAGGATGAAATGCCGTACTAAAACATAGTTTAGAACCCAAGGCTTCATGTAATGCTCTCCAAAATCTAGAAGTGAATCTCGGATCTCTATCAGAAACAATACTAACTGGAACCCCATGAAGTCTAACAATCTCCTTCATATACAACTGAGCTAACTTCTCCATCGAGAACTTGGTTGACACCGGAAGAAAATGAGCCGACTTTGTCAATCTATCCACAATAATCCAAATAGCATCCATCTTCTTCGCGGTAAGAGGCAAACCCGATACAAAATCCATCAAAATCCCTTTCCATTTCCACTCCGGAATGTCTAATGGTTGAAGTAGCCCCACCGGTCTCTGATGCTCGGCCTTGATCTGTTGACAAGTTAAACACTTAGACACATAATCTGCAATCTCCCTCTTCATCCCATTCCACCAATATCCATGTTTCAAGTCTTGATACATTATCGTACTACCCGGATGAATAGAAAACTTGGACTTATGACCATCCTCTAGAACACGCCTCTTGATTTCCGGTGATGAAGGAACACAAATCCGACTTTGAAAAGTTAAAATTTCATCTCTATTCAACGCGAACTCCCCGGCTTTCCCATCTTGCACTTGGGCCAAAATTTTCTTTAACTCCGGATCATTTTGTTGGGCTTCCTTCAAATCCCCATACAAGGTAGGAACTGCTCGCACATTCGCAATTATTATTTCACTCTTCAACTCTTGGGAACTCAAAGTTGCCACATAAGCCTTTCGACTAATCGCATCCGCCACTACATTTGCCTTCCCCGGATGATAAGAAATCACGCAATCAAAATCCTTCAAGAACTCTAACCACCTTCTTTGCCGGTTATTCAATTCCTTTTGGGTAAACAAATACTTCAAACTCTTATGGTCGGTGAAAATCTCAAATCTCGCCCCATAAAGGTAATGTTTCCATTTATGCAACGCAAACACAATTGCAGCCAATTCCATGTCATGAGTAGGGTAATTCTGTTCAGATAACTTTCTAGAGGCATATGCAATCACTTTCCCATTTTGCATTAGTACACATCCCAATCCCGCCTTCGAGGCATCACTGTAAATGACAAAATTCTCACAACCATCCGGAAGGGTAAGAATAGGAGCCGTTGTCAACCTTTTCTTCAACTCATTGAAACTTGCTTCACATTTGGAATCCCATACAAAAGATGCATCTTTCCGTGTCAATCTAGTTAACGGAGTTGCAATTCGAGAGAAACCCTCTATGAACCTTCGGTAATAACCTGCCAAACCAAGAAAGCTACGAACCTCAGTCACAGTTGAAGGTTGCTTCCAATTGACTACGGCTTCGATTTTTGAAAGATCCACGGAAATTCCCGAACTCGACACTACATGCCCCAAGAAAGAGATCTGCTCAAGCCAAAACTCGCACTTGTTGAACTTGGCGAACAACTGCTTCTCACGAAGAACTGATAAGACAATCCTCAAATGATTTTCATGCTCCTCTCGGGACTTAGAGTAAACAAGGATGTCGTCTATGAATACCACTAGCAAGCTGTCAAGATACGGCTTGAAGATACGGTTCATCATATCCATGAATACGGTCGGAGCATTAGTCAACCCGAAAGGCATCACAACGAACTCATAGTGACCATATCTTGTTCTGAAAGCTGTCTTTGCAATATCATCCGGTCTAATCTTCAACTGATGGTATCCGCTTCTCAAATCAAGTTTAGAGTAGATAACGGAACCTTGAAGTTGGTCAAACAAATCATCTATATGCGGAAGAGGGTATTTATTCTTTATGGTTGCTCGGTTCAACAAACGATAATCGATACACAATCTTAAGGTACCATCCTTCTTTCGGACAAATAAAACTGGTGCTCCCCACGGTGACACACTTGGGCGAATAAAACCCCGGTCTAACAATTCTTGCAACTAAGTCTTCAACTCTTTTAATTCAGCCGGAGCCATTCTATATGGTGCTTTAGAAATAGGTGCGGTACCGGTCACTAGGTCAATGCAAAACTCTACCTCACGATCCGGAGGCATAGAATACTCACTTGAAAACACATCACTAAATTCATTAACAACCGGGACATGAGCTAATTCAGGGGACTTCTTACTTGAATCTACTACATACGCCAAGTACCCCGCACACCCCTTAGATAGCATTTTTCTAGCCTTTAAAGCAGAAATAACATGTATACCGAACATAGATTTGTCCGTATCAAATATAAAAGTAGGCACATCAGGCATAGCAAATGAGACTCGCTTTCTACGACAGTCTACCAAAGCATGACACTGACTCAACCAATCCATCCCAAGTATCACATCAAAGTCATGGATTGGTAACTATACCAAATCCACTGGCAACACATGCCCATATATAGTCACATCACAACCGTGATAGATCAAGGAAGATGCGAGGCACTCTCCCATAGGAGTAGAAACCTCCAACACATAAGGCATAGATTCAGGCAATTTATGTAATGAAAATGCAAAATGAGATGCCACAAATGAATGGGAAGACCCGAGATCTATAAGGATGCGGGCCTTAACTCCTGAGACAGGAACTATACCTCTAATGACAGCATTAGGATCGACCTCTCCTCTACCCAAGGCGAACACTCGACCTTGCACTCTATCCTTGGGTTTCCCTTCGATATCTCTTTTCACACCACCACCTTGTCCTCCTGGTCCGCTACCCGAAGCTTGCCTTCGTTGCCACTTAGGACAATTCTTCCTGAAATGGCCTGTTGCCCCACACTCTAAACATTTGCCTTGCTTGCTCCAACAGCTATCCTCCGAATGTCCTGGATTCTTGCAAAATCCACACACTGTCCCAAACTGACTGGAAGTCGAACAGTTTGTCGAAGCCGCCACATTTCCTCCTCTACCTGCTCCCGGAGCTGTTGTCCTTGGCTGCCCTCTATTCTGCCCAGAACCCTGACCTTGGAATCTATTCTTACTTCCACCTTCAGATTTACTACGATGCTCTTCTATATCATTCTCAATTCGATATGCCATATTCACGGCTGCTTGGTAGTTGATGAAGTCATGCATCAATAATTGTTTCCGGAACTCTACTCTTAACCCTTTCACGAACCGGTAGATCCGCCTCTCTTCTTCCGGCACCAAATGAGGACAATATCGGGCTAACTCTGTAAACTTGGCAGAATACTGTGATATGGTCATTGTTCCTTGCTCTAATTTCAAGAACTCGACTTCCTTCTTATCCCTTGTAACCATTGGAATGAAATGATCTCGGAACTTGCGTGTGAAGTTCTCCCAAGTCTGCGGTGTAAGGTCCCGATCCCAGCCATCCTTCACTACTTGCCACCAATGCTCAGCAGGTCCTTCTAACTTGAAGACAGCGCATCTCACCTTTTCTGCATCCGGACTCTCCATTGCTGCGAAAATCTTATTCATTGCCTCAAGCCATCTCTCCGCCTCCAACGGATCCGGATCCCCATTAAAGCTAGGGGGCGACATCTTCACAAATTTCTCTAGTCCGTGCCCTTGCCTACCCTATGGTTGCTGTTGAGCCCTACCTTGATTTGTCATACCTTGAAGAAACACTCGGAACATGTCCATCATTTCTGCATTTGGATTACCAACATGGCCCATAGCCCGCTGCTGATCATCATCATTTCCCGTCATTAGAACAAACTCCTGCATTAAACACTCGGCGTCAGTTATCGCACACTCTCACTCAACTAGACTCTACCCGAGAACTCTAAACCGAGCTCTGATACCAACTGTGAGTACCCCGACCCGGAACCTAACACGTTTCCCGAGCTGGAGCGTCCTCAAAAGAACTCAAATCACCTAAACTTTTAAAAACTTTGATTTAACTTGCACACTTAAACATTCTTAACATAATCATTATAAACTAACTCCATTCCTCTCCACTTGGAGGAAGAGTGAAACAACTTTAAAAGTAACAACCTGTTTTAGTTACAAAAGATTTTGGTTATAACGTAAAAACTAAGTTTTTATCTACACAAACTCCATAAAGGAATTATACCAAAATACATATTTCTACGCCAACCTATACGTACCCCGACAATCCCAAAATACCACTTCCAAACTTCTTTTCGTCCTTACTTGGCCGGTCCGCTTGTCTCGGGATCTAAAAACATTAAAGGGAGAGGGGTGAGAATAAATCTCAGCAAGCTATTATGAATACAGCAATATGCCATGTAAGATGCAACACATAACAAGTGCATATAACACATCGGAAAAGCTGTAAACACCTTACATTACCTCGGTTTACCGTTTCCCGTCTGAACCATAAGTCGTACAACATTGGAGATAAAACCCCACTCATTAGTGAACTGCTTAAGCATTATTCACTTCTTATAAGACCCATTTTTTAGGGAACCATATAAGATGCTAGCAACTCTGTAAGGCTTTTGGCTCAATACAGATGCTATAACTTCAGTCTGTGGCCACAGAAGGGGACGGTCACAAGTATAACGTAATTCGATCACATTAGGTCACACTTTCCATAATTGATCATATTACGCTATACCCCCAAACATCAGCTGATTAACACAAGTTCAAGCACATAATAGTTACTTGAAATGAAATCCACCCAAGGGATAAGAAATATATCTACATGGTAAATCATACTCATATACAAATCAATATCATAGTGTAACATATATTTTATACACCATTTATATCACAACCATGGATATGAACTCAAGTAAGGCAACAAGGTATCATAAACCAACCCTACATAGTTAATATGCAACAATACATGGCCTATATAAAGGTCCAAGTTCAATTTACCAAGTTGGAGTCACATTGGTTAAGTTGCCAAATAAAAATTTGCCCGAAGCATTTTTCCGAGCAATATTTAAAGTACTTCCACTATTCCATTTTAACCAAGTAAGACATCATTGTGTAGCTAAAGTATTCTACTTTAATCTAAGTTAAAGAGGGTTCATTTATCTCTTAGTTAGATTAGGTTTCTAAGTCTTGGAAAAAAGCTTCAAAGACTGCAGGAGTAGGCATGACTCGTGCTCAATAGCACGACACGTGATAAACCCCTGCACGACTGCCCTAGCCTTCATGACTCGTACCACGAGTGACCAAGGGTGGCACGACTCGTGCCCTTGGGTATGACTCGTGCCCTTACCCAGAATTCAGCCATCAGTTACCAACATCAGCAACCCCAATTCCCAGTGACCAAAATCATGTTTCCTCTATTTGCAGATGAACCAAAATCAGTACTAACATCAACCATTCCACCCCTAACTATTTCATACCTCTTCCAAACCAATCCAACTCTAACTAACATCATTTTAGTACTCAAAATCTATACCAACCTTTCCAAACAAATAAGATGAACCTAACCCTTTTACTACTTAGTTATTTCTCACATTTCACTATCACATTTCATGTCTAACATCCTTACTTCACATTTACCATACTCTTTTACTTTTGATCATCTTCCATGAACCACAACCCTATATTTAAGTCATTAATCAATTCTCAACTCCAAGAAAGTGTTCTAATATACCAAACAACCATTTTAACAAACAATACCAACATCAAATATTTCATGAGCAAGTATTTGAAGGGAAGTCATAATAACTCACCTTAACAATATGAGATGAAATAACGATTTTCTCGGCTTGATGCGTTCCCCTCGTCGCCCTGAACAAGAGTATGCAAACGGATCGAACAATGAGAAGGAATTGAATTTATTATGATTTTTGGAAGGAAAAGATTGGAGGGAGGTTTTCCATGAGGATTTTGAGAAGGAAGAAGAAGATGAGGGAGGAATGGGGAGGTCAAATGGGGAAGATGATTGAAAAAGGTAGGAGTATGGCCCCCCATACTCCATTTAATTAAATCTATCCACTATCTCCAATTAAGCCCCTCAATGTCTAAAGAATGAATTTAAACCCTCTACTTCTCTACTTTACACAAAGACATCCCAACCACTCATAATAATTTATTTATTTTCAATTATCATAATTTCACCATATTACTTTATCTTATTTCCCATTTAACCTTAAAGCTTTAAAGTTATTTCATAACCATTCTAACTTAACATAAACAATCAAAGACATAAAGTAAGCACATAAAGTCAACAATAACATAAAATGCATATTATGGGATGCTAAAATAGTGCCTAGGGTTAGGGTCGTTACATTAAATCTCTCAATTACGATTTAGCAAACGCCGGTGATAAGCGAAAGCTTCAGTTACAAGAACTTGAAGAACTCCGATATGAAGCATATGAAAGTACCAAGCTATATAAAGAAAAGACAAAGAAATGGCACGATGCACATATCATAAGGAAGGAATTCAAAGAAGGAGATATGGTACTACTTTATAATTCTCGTTTAAAGCTTTTTCCGGATAAACTAAAGTCAAGATGGACGGGCCCATATCAAGTTCGTAAGGTGTACACATACGGAGCTATTATAATTTGGAACGAAGCAAAAGGAGAGTTCAAGGTCAACGGTCAAAGGCTAAAACACTACATGACTGGAGACCCGATTGGAGTAGTATCATCAATTACACTCGAAGACCCAACCCCTCATCCCAAGTAAGTATCTCTTTACCCTTCCCAAATTTTCTATGTCCTTAAAACATTGAGGACAATATTTGCCTCAAGTGGGGGGGGTATTTATCTATCTTTATTTGCTTTCTAGTTTAAATTTTTCTTTCTTCTTTTTAACTTAGTTTGCATTTCTTTTAATTATGTATGCATCTAGTTTCAAAAAAAATAAAAATCCCTATGATTGCTCATCGTTATACTTGCAAATTGCCTTAGAATAATGTCTTTCCTTTCTTTCTCTTATTTTCTATGAACTTATGATTATTAGGAAAGAACTTAGGGATATTAGTAATTAAGGCATCATAAATCAATATAGCATGATATAGGATTTTATTAAGAAAAGCATAATTAGATTTGTTGAATTCTTTTCGATCATCTTCAGCTCTTGGTTGTTTAAAAATTTGTGTAAAATTATGAGTAGTTGTTTCTTCAAAATTGTACACTCTAATTTTTTTTGATTTTTATTCCCTTCTTAGAAATATTCATAAATATTTTGCATCTTTTTGAATCACAACCCTTTGCAAAAATTCATCTTTCCATTTCCACTAATTGAGTCAAGGCAACAAAATTTAATCTTAATTCTCAAAAGTGACTTTGTCTCTAAATTTGATAAAAATAGCAAAAAGCCTCTATTATTTCTGTAAGTAACTCGGGGCACGGCGTTCGCTACGACGATGCACTCTTGCCAAAATGGAAATAATATTAAGCGTTTTTGATCTAAGTATTAGGAACATGGGGTTCGCAGCCACAATGTTTCCTACTTGAAAGGATCAAAATCGCTTAAGTCTTTTGCAAAAATATAACACGTTTAAGCAAGATAAATTTGTAGCCTTGATGAAATTTTTCACTATCATCATCCATCTCCATCTTTGTGATTCAAAAGTATATGTCAATTCTCATGAATACTTCTAATTTGTGAAAAAATTGATCATTATTATTTTGTGCAATAATCTTTTTTACAAAATCACTCTTAAGAGTGAAAATTTATGTATACCAAGTTTGTGGTCTAAAAAGTTCATCATTCTCTATATTATGCTTTGCTTCATCAAATTCTATTTATGCTATAATGATTTATTGTTTTCAAGTATTACTTTCTTAAAAAATCTTTCTAAATCTCTTTCCTAAACAATATCTAAGGTTATATAAAGTTTAAAAAGGTAAAAGAAAAACAATATCTTAATAACAATAAAGGCTTGTAGCATTTATATATTTTCTGAGGGATCCTAGTTTAAATTGTTATCATTTATGCTTTCCATTATTCTCCATCTTTTTTATCCTAATCTTGCTTGGGGACAAGTAAGAGTTTAGTGTGGGGGAGTTTGATAAATGACTTTTCTATAGTCATTTATATTATTTCATCTTTAGTATTTACTTAGTTTTTATTCCCATTTAGTCTTAAATTAGTATAATATTAGCTTCCTTTGTATCATATCTTCGATTTTATACTTGTGGGTATATTTCTAGTATTTTTACAGGTTTTAAGTCAATTCTTGGGACAAATGAAGCATTGGGAAAACTAAGGAACCAAAGGCAAGGAAGGACAGCTTCAAAATGGTCATTCAGACCAAATCCAAGCCAGAGCGGCTATGCAGCATAAAGAGGAGTGGCCGTGCACCTGCCCTCAGCCAGGCCAAAATGGCCCCAAATCAGTGGAGTGGCCGAGTCCCCTTTTCTGGAGTGGCCGAGCAATCCAGGCCAGAGCAGCCGTGCAGCATTTCTTGGAGCGTCCGTACAGAATGGCCAGTTCAAATATGAAATTGGCGCCAAGGCTGGAGCGGTCGTGCAAGTCTATAGAGCACAGGCGTGCACTTACTGTTACAGTCATGAAAAGGCACCTTTTGAAGACAGCCCTTTGAAGAATCACACCCTTACCCTAGGATGCCTATTTAAAGGCACTTTTGTATCAGTCTTAGAGATTTGAATTTTGATAGAATTACCTCATATTACATAGCAAAAACTCTAGCAATTATTTACTTCATAAATCTCTTGAAGATTCAACTTGTTTTCTTGGAGTTTGACTTGAAGTATCGAAGCAATAAACATCGAAGTTACTTTCAGCTTTTGTCTTCAATCTAAGCATAAGTTTTCTATTCCTATCTTTATTTTTTTTTATCTCTTTATGTTCATTTTAACTATGGCTAGTGAGTAATCTCCTAAATTCTTAGGGTTGGAAACTCAAAACGTCTTTTATTCATCATTCTTTATGAAGTCTTGTCATCTTCTTTTCATCTTAACAATTCTCTTTATATTAAACTCAAAATGACTTACATTTTGGAGACGTCCAACTTGTATGATTCTAGTTAATCGAGAGAAGTACCTAGCGGAGAATCTCGATTAACGGAACCATATAAAGGAACTAGCTTTCATTGATCACGAGAGTACTTCAATGGCTTAGGGGTGTTCCTTGAATGAAAAGTACATATATTTCCGAACAGTAATGGATCCTTACTAATTATGGGTCATCGAGAGATATGGCATAATTAGTGAAGGATACAAACACTACTTGCTTGATCGTGAGAAGTAGTGTAGGCTTAATGTACCATCCTTGATTTCGATGAGTATTTACATTTTCAAAGACATGACTAATTGATGAATAATTGACTAAATGAATTCCAATCCCGAGAATGCTTTCATTTATAAGAGTTTTAACTAAAGTATTTTTTGTGTATGTTCTTATCATTTTCTTAATTCAAACTATATTTCTCCCAATCTCATCTTTATTCTTTAGTAAAAGCAAATATATCCCAAAGTAAACCATGTCCTCGTGGGATCGACCCGTACTTGCATTCGCTATATTACCATAGCCCGTGCACTTGCAAAAATAAAAGAACCATTAAGGTTTGAAGCTAAAAACGGGCCGGGCCAAGTCAGCGGACTTTTTGGGTCTGCCCAGCCCGCCACCGCCTAACCTTCTCATATGCAAATTTTCAGTTCTATTTTTAATTAATATTAACTATTTTGAATAATAACACATGAAATTTGTTGGTTGAGTGGTTAAGTCCTTATATTCTCTTATGAATGGTCCAAGTTCGACTCCTGCCACCCTTATTTCTTCTTTCAAATTTTTCGAAACTTAGAAAGAAAAAAAACTCCCTTATTTCTCCTTTTAAATTTTTCGAAACTTAGAAAGAAAAAAAAATAAAAAACCCGTTCATCCCCTTTTTATAGGACCACGGGCAAACGGGGCTAGCCGGTTCATGGCATACCAGGCAGGCCGGGCTTGGTTCGCGGGCTCGAGAAATGCACAGATCAGACCAACTCGCAGATCATGCGGGCTCTTGGTTGGGCGGAACGGGCCGACTGGCCCATTGTTTTTCACCATGAAAGAATAGTAAAGATTTTTGTCATTTAGGAAAGTGAAATCAATATAGGACGCTCAAAATGACAAAAGTGAAATTTTACACGCCAAAATATTACAAAAACACGTTTTTTTTTTTAAGTTAAAAAAAGTGTTTTGTTTCCCGTGCTATTGTCAGTGTTAGTGTAATGAGTGACAGTGTAAAAAAGTGTCAGTGTTATTGTAACAAAATTCTAGTGTAAAGAATGTTAGTGTAAAAAAGTATCAGTGTAAATAGTGTCAGTGTAAAAAAGTGTTAGTGTAACAAAATGTCAGTGTAAAGAGTGTCAGTGTAAAAAAGTGTCAGTATTAATGTAAAAAAAAGTCAGTGTAAAAATAGTGTCAAAGTTAGTGTAAAAAAGTGGAAGTGTTAGTGTAAAAAAATGTTAGTGTGAAAAGTGTCAGTGCATATATTATTAAGTGACAGTGTAGGATAAAAAAGTGTCAGTGTAAGTATAAAAAAGTGTCAGTAAAAAAATGTCAGCGTATGTATTATTAAATTTAAGTGTAAAAATAATTTTTACTTAAAATTAAAAAAAAAAACTAGTTTTTTATAATACCAACTCATTTTACACAGGAAAGAGGGAGTATACCCTATTAATTGTTTTTTTTTTCTCATATATTATCTCACATAATATAATAGATATAATTAATTGAATGTAATAAATTTCAATATTAAAATAAATTGTGTTTAACCTAAGAGCATCCACAATGGTGAAATTTATCTTGAAGAACTTTTTTGTAATTTCAAGATCTGCTTGTCTCTCCCTAATCATCAAATAAAAACCCAAGGCTTTTTCTACAATGGTAGATCTTTTTCACCAACTTTTTTGTGGCCCCCACATTCAACACTAAATCATGTTTTTATTGAAATTATAATAATAAAAGAAAATCAAAACTAAAATTATTGTGTGATATTTAATGACCAATATGGGAAAATGGTTAAAATTAATGTAAAGAGTTTATGAGAAAAGCTCTTTGTAGAATGAGTTGCTCTTTAGGAAGGAGCTCTCCAACTTTTTCAACAATGGTAAAAAGCTCTCTAAAACTTTTTCATAAGAATAAGAAGCTCTCAAAAAGTTTTCATTTGAATGCTCTAAAACCGTATCTATTTTGAGTAAGAGAAAAAAAAAATTTCCTTGGAAAATGTGGTCCAACGTTCTAGCAATCAAGTTTGAGCACATGCTGCAGCAATTTAAGGTAACCGACGGATTAATTATTGAATCTTCGCAACGACTTTTGCAGTCTCCATAGTTGTTGAGGAAAAGTTTGTTTGAAATCAATTACTCCCTCCGTTCCCATAAATGCTTCACCCTTTTGGGTGGACATGTAAATTATAAAAATGGAAGGAAAAAAAAAATGTAGTGAGTATAATTTGAAAATAGGAGAGAGAATTAGTGGAGGGAATATTAAATTATAATGGTGTTGTGAGTATTAAAATAATATAGGAGAGAGAATGAGTGAAGGAAATAGTAAAGATTATTTGTCAAAAAAGAAAAGGTGAAGCTTCTAACGGAACGTCCTTTAGGATAATTAGTGAAGCTTTTATTGGGACGGAGAGAGTAAATTAGATCATTTTGTTTTATCAACACGATGTCCTTGAAGTCATTCATGTTCCATTTTTTGACTACAAATTATCATACGAATAAATTAAAGTAAATTCAGCATATTACTTCCTTCCTTCCTTCCTTCCTTCATTTCTTTTTATTAGTTTTTTAGATAAACTATTACAAATTGATTAACTATTTTTTTAACTTTTATTTTTAACTTTTTTTCTTACGGCTTAAATACTAGAGTAAGTTTTGGGAGAAACCAGTTTCTCCATAAATTATAAAAAGTCCAATTTTTTTCAACTTGCAAGTATTTGACGAATATAGGAACAGTTTGAAAAAAACTGGACTTTTTATAACTTAGGGAGAAACTAGTTTTCCCCAAAATATTGTGTAAATACTATACATTCTTACGTAAGTAAATAACTAACGCATTAATGACAAGGACAATTTTAACCATTTAAACAAAAAAGAACTAATAAGACAAATAAATAGGAACAATTTTTTTCTTCTAAAAAGACAAATAAAAAGGATTGGAGGGAATAACACACTAAAAAAAGGAGGAAAAATATTTTTGTTCAGGGAAAAGTTGACTGAACGATATAAATCTAGATACGAACATGGGTCATGACCGAGCAAGGCCCAATGTATTGGGCCAAAAATATAATCTATACAAGTCTCAATTACAACAAATGTAGTTGGCCTTCCCTAACTTTGCTCGTCGTGTCTACTCGTCATTCCCACTATTTCGACATATACATAATTTAGCGTATACTCCCTCCGTCCAAGTACATACTTCACGGTTACTGTTCACGCGTGGATTAAGAAAAAAAATAATGATATAATGTTGTGAGTGTAAAAGTAAAATAGGAGAGAGAATGAGTGGAGGGAATAATAAATTATAATGGTGTTGTGAGTATTAAAATAATGTAGGAGACAAAGTGTGAAATATGTAATTGGACGCCCAAAATAGAAAGTGTGAAGTATGTAACTGGACGGAGGGAGTATTGACTAAAGCATGAAATTTATGTATGCCGATAAGGCACCCTCTAATATGTCGAGCAGGGCATCCAACAAGGCCGACCTAGGCCTCATTAGAAGACAAATAACTCCTGCTCGATTATCAACAAAGTGAGAAAATGAGCATCCCTATCCTTACTCCTCTCTTTCTTGGCGTCAACTCAGGCCGGCCAAGCATCATATGCCGAGGAGCATGCCTCCAATGCGCACGTGCAAAGTACAGTTATATAATCCTACTCAAATAATGAGTATGGGTAGTTATAATCCCAATAAGATTATAACCTTCTCACACTCAAATCCATATTCAACATGTACTCTACAATCCTATGCCTATATATACAAGCCATAATTCACATTATTTTGGTAACACATCTTTTGACTCTAAACTCTTGTCAATTGATTTCTCTTTCTAAACACAAATACTTACTCTCACGCCGGAGGGTCTTCGCCGGTGAAGCCCCGACTTAGTTTATGTGTTTGTTATTCTTTTTCAGGCTATTTAATTATTCAGGATACAACCTGCTGCAGGATTTGGGCTGATCTGAACGTTTTTGGCATCATCAGTTTGGTTCCATTGCCGAAAAACGATTCGTATCATCCATTGAATAGCTTGAAAAATTCCGCTCACTCTCCTAATCCTAATGAAAGAAGGACATACTGCTAGTATTAATCTTGATCGGGATAATATTCATGTGGAAGAGACTCATGGCAACACTAGGACTGCTTTTCCTCTTGCCAATGGGGAACTGCCTCCTCCTCCACCATTGATTGATGGGATGTTGCCCGCCGTGGGAGACCTGCTAGCAGCCAGATGGGGAGGAACGCATCCCATGGGGGAACTGGAGCTTCCCTCCAACAGATTGACCGCAAAACTCTCCTGCATCAACAGACGGAGACTCTGCAACGCATTTAGAAACACAGAATGCCTTGCTACAATTGGATCCTAAGCACTTCCTGACTGAATTCATGAGGCATATGAGGACTGGAAATTCCCTTGGAGGGGAGAGTCATCTTGACAGACGTGGTAGTCGGGAAAATAGAGAAAATCTTCCTCCTGGCCAACATTCCCCTCCTCGTCATAAGGCTCCTGTACATGGAAACACACGAAACAATGAGGATTTGAGAAATCATCTGAACCATCACAGGGACCAGGAGGTTAATTTTGCTGACTTGAGAGTAAGGCTTAGTCAAGCAATCAAAAATCTCCTCCTCATCATACTCCCTCTCCTTGGTATAGAAGTCCTCCTCGGCGTATGAGTCCTCCTCGTCATAGGAGTCCTCCTCGGCCTAGGAGCCCTACTCGTCACAGGACTCCTCCCGATCCAGAAATGGCACCTACAGAGTATCATCTGGACATGGGGATAATCACCAGGAACATGTGAAACACAGTAGAGTGAATGGGCATAGAAATAAAGAAAAGATCCACCGTAGTTCTCATATTATCTCAGGTATCGATGCAATATATATTATTCTCTTGAAAAAGAGACTAGATAAAATGGAAATGGGGAGGAAGGAAGTGGATGATGATGATACCAGTGCCACTCGTCCTTTCTCTCAGCGGATTAATGATCTACCTCCCAATCCTGCTCTTAAAATCCAAAATTTTAAAAAATATGCGGGAACCACAGATGCACGGGACCATGTGTAAAGTTTTGAATCCACCATGACCCTCCTCACCAAGGCAGATGATATTCTCTACAAGGCCTTCGCGAGTACCTTCTCCGGAACAGCTTTATCCTAGTTCCTTGAGCAAAAGAAGGGAAGCATAGATAGCTGGAAAATCATAGCATGAGGTTCCTGGACCACTTGACAACAGCAGGAAAGAGAAAGAAAAGACTGACAGATCTTGCTAACATTGACACTACAAGAAAACTGTCAAATAGCGACGAAAATTAGTGACGGACCAAATTCTGTCGCTATTAGCGACGAAATAACGACGGAAGCAAAATAAAACGAAAAAATCAGCTACCGACGGATTTAGCGTCGGATTAGCGACGGATTTTAGCGACAGACATGAATCTGTCACTAATCCGTCGCAATAGTGGAGCAAAAAAAGTTCGCTCATTTTAGCGACGGATTTAGCGACGAAATAACGACGGATTATAAAATTTTTTAACGACGGATTTTTTCTATCGCTAAATAAATAAAAAATAAATAAATATTTTTTCTTTTTAAAATTAGCGACGAATTTAGCGACGGATTTAACAAAAATAAATTACCGAGGGATATATTCTGTCGCTAAATAATAAAAAATAAAAAAAAATTCTTTTAAAATACCGACGGATTTTACAAAAATAAATTACCGACGGAATTAGCGATGAAAATTGTTTTTTTAAAAAAAATAACTTTTTTTCTAACTTTTTTTATGTAACTTTTTGAAAAAAAAACTTCAATACTAAAAAAATGTCCAAATTATTTATTTCTATTTATTAAAAAAAAATATACATTTATAAATAAAAATTAAAGGATTTTACCCATCCCTGATTTCTTTATTATACTTTCATTTGTTTAGTTTTTTTCTTACTTTTTTTATTTAACTTTTTGAAAAAAACTTCAATACTAAAAAATATCCAAAATATTTATTTGTACAGAAAATTTTGGGGGAAACTAGTTTCCCCAAATATTATAAAAAGTCTTGTTTTTAACTTAAAAAAATCGGTACACGAATTTTAAACCAAACTAACCCGACTTTTTGAACCGGTCATTGAACCGGTTTTTAAAATAAATCAGGATTTTTATAATATTTGAGAGAAACTAGTTTCTCCCAAAACCAACTATTATTTATATTCATAAAAATAAAAAAAAAACTATAAATTTATAAATAAAAATTAAAGAATTTTATCCGTCCCTGATTTCTTTATTATACTTTCATTTTGTTTATTTTTTTCTAACTTTTTTATATAACTTTTTGAAAAAAACTTCAATACTAAAAAATGTCCAAAATATTTATTTATATTCATAAAAAATAAAAAAAAACTATACATTTATCAATAAAAATTAAAAAATTTTACCCGTTCCTGATTTCTTTATTATACTTTCATTTGTTTATTTTTTTCTAACTTTTTTTATATAACTTTTTGAAAAAAACTTCATTTCTAAAAAGTGTCCAAAATATTTATTTATATTCATAAAAAATAAAAAAAAAACTATACATTTATAGATAAAAATTAAAGAATTTTACCCGTCCCTGATTTCTTTATTATACTTTCATTTATTTATTTTTTTCTAACTTTTTTTTCTAACTTTTTGAAAAAACCTTCAATACTAAAAAATGTCCAAAATATTTATTTATAATTATAAAAAATAAAAAATATATACATTTATAAATAAAAATTAAAAAATTTTACCCGTCCCTAATTTCTATATTATACTTTCATTTGTTTATTTTTTTTCTAACTTTTTTAATATAAAATTTTGAAAAAAACTCAATAATAAAAAATGTCCAAAATATTTATTTATATTCATAAAAAATAAAAAAAAAACTATACATTTATAAATAAAAATTAAAGAATTTTACCCGTTCCTGATTTCTTTATTATACTTTCATTTGTTTATTATTTTTCTAACTTTTTTTTATATAACTTTTTTAAAAAAAACTTCAAATACAATAAAGTGTCCAAAATATTTATTTATATTCATAAAAAATAAATAAACTATACATTTATAGATAAAAATTAAAGAATTTTACCCGTCCATGATTTCTTCATTATACTTTCATTTGTTTATTTTTTTCTAACTTTTTTATACAACTTTTTGAAAAAACCTTCTATACTAAAAAAAGTCCAAAATATTTATTTATATTCATAAAAAATAAAAAAATCTATACATTTATAAATAAAAATTAAAAAATTTTAACCGTCCCTGATTTCTTTATTATACTTTTATTTGTTTATTTTTTTTCTAACTTTTTTTATATAAATTTTTGAAAAAAACTTCGATGCTAAAAAATGTCCAAAATATTTATTTATATTCATAAAAAATAAAAAAAACTATACATTTATAAAAAAAAAAATTAAAGAATTTTATCCGTCCCAGATTTCTTTATTATACTTTCATTTGTTTATTTTTTTCTAACTTTTTTTATATAACTTCTTGAAAAAAAACTTCAATACTAAAAAGTGTCCAAAATATTTATTTATATTCATAAAAAATAAAAAACTATGCATTTATAAATAAAAATTAAAGAATTTTACCCGTCCCTGATTACTTTATTATACTTTCATTTGTTTATTTTTTTTCTAACTTTTTTTATATAACTTTTTGAAAAAAAATTCAATACTAAAAAATATTCAAAATATTTATTTATATTCATAAAAAAAAAACTATACATTTATAAATAAAAATTAAAGAATTTTATCCGTCCCTGATTTCTTTATTATACTTTCATTTGTTTATTTTTTTCTAACTTTTTTATATAACTTTTTGAAAAAAAACTTCAATACTAAAAAGTGTCCAAAATACTTATTTATGTTCATAAAAAAAAAAACTATACATTTATAAATAAAAATTAAAGAATTTTATCCGTCCCTGATTTCTTTATTATACTTTCATTTGTTTATTTTTTTCTAACTTTTTTTATATAACTTTTTGAAAAAAACTTCAATAATAAAAAATGTTCAAAATATTTATTTATATTCATAAAAAATAAAAAAACTATACATTTATAAATAAAACTCTATACTCTATATGCTAAAATAGTATATATGGTATATAGTATAGGGTATAAGGTATAGGATATAGGGTATAGGGTATAGTATATAGGGTATAGAGTATAGGATATAGGGTATAGAGTATAGGGTATAGGGTATAGGGTATAGGGTAAGAGTATATGGTAGGGTATAAGGTATAGGATATGGGGTATAGGGTATAGGGTATAAGGTATAGGGTATAGTATATAAGGTATAGAGCATAGGGTATAAGGTATAGGATATAAGGTATAGGATATAGGGTATAGGGTATAGGGTATAGACTATAGGATATAGGGTATAGGGTATAGGGTATAGGATATAGTATATAGGGTATAGAGTATAGGGTATAAGGTATAGGGTATAGGATATAGTATATAGGGTATAGGGTATAGGGTATAAGGTATAGGATATGGGGTATAGGGGATATGGTATAGGGTATAGTATATAGGGTATAGTATATAGGGTATAGGGTATAGGGTATAAGGTATAGGATATGGGGTACAGGGTTTAGGGTATATGATATAGAGTATATGGTATAGAGTATAGGGTATAGGAGATAGGGTATAAGGTATAGTATATAGGGTATAGAGTATAGGGTATAGGGTATAAGGTATAGGATATAGGGTATAGGCTATAGGGTATAGTATATAAGGTATTGTAAGTACGCCAATCCAATTCGCGATCCCTTTTTATGTGCATTTTAAATGATAAAATTGCACTAGGGGCGTTTTGGTAAATTTTCGGTCCATTTCGAGACTTTCGGAAGCTTTTTATAAGTTTCTCACTAAGAAATGGCCCACAAGGAATTATTGGCTTTGGACCTTTAAGGAATTAGCCCGGAATGTTCCAGAACCAGTTGCTGGCGCCAGAAACGGTTATTGACACGTTATGTCACGCGACAGTATGAGGCATGGAAAAGCGAAGCAGGAGGTCGTACGACATTTTAAAGCATATTTCCAAAGCATTGTTAAATAGCAATATCTCTCATTTTGTCAAAAAGGAGAGGACAGCACAGACTCTCTCTCTAGACGCAAACACCATTCTCTCTCTCTCTCTAAACGCAAACTCTCCCTCACCATTGCCGTTTCCCTAAACCTTCGTCTTCACCAGCCTTCTCTCCCTAAACCGCCTCCCTCTTCCTCAATCTCCATCACTGTCGGAGCCTCGCCAAACAACGCCAATCAAGCCCATCACCGAGCTCCCTCTCTCCAAATCAACCGGCGACATCTCCCCTATCCAAAACCCATTCACCGGCTAACTTCCCCACCGTCTTCTCCGGCTACCACCAACAACTACCGCTTCATCACCATTTTCTATATCTCAACCTCCAATCTCAATCGCCCCCTCTCTGCTCTCCACCCAAAACGATCGCCCACCACTGTTCTCTCTCTCAATCCCGATTGAACGGCGACCTCACCGATGGCAATCCAAATCCCTCTCTCTAAACCGAATCGCCCTCACCTGATTTTATCCCTCTCCATACTCAAATACGTCTAAGCTATTTCCCCTGTTCCAGAGCCCATCACCGCTGCACCACCAATTCAACCCACACACTCATACACACAGGTGCTTGAAACTGCCGAGCTACCAAATCTGGGAGTTCGAATCCCGTTCTGAAGCTGATTGAAGACTCTATACCGAAGTGGTATATAGAGCGTGGACACTACGAGGGTAACGAATCCTAACCTTCTCTCTATTTGTTTTCTGCGTAGTGCAACTGCCATTGCTTAAAAATGCTTGCGGTGTAGAACTGAGTATACTGGCTTTGTTACAATATCAGTTAGCATGTAGTATGATATGGTTTGTTTGGATATTCTGATCATTGAAGTTGTCGTGGTGATGATACTTTTTTGGTTCATGTGATTGTGTGCGTTGTGCATGAATTGCACTAAGGTGAGCGTGGATCGTCTCATATCCACGTTCATCTAAGCTTGAATCTCTCTGAGGTCGTTGGGACCTGTTTCGTACATTTGTCGTAGTGATTATGGATGTTCTTGTATTGATGTCGTGCGTTGGGCATGAATTGGTAAGGTGAGTGTGGTTTATTCCATATCCACACTCATCTGCCATTTGATCTCTCTGAGGTCGTTGGGACCTGATTTCTATCTTCGTTAATCTTGGATTGTCATTTTTTTGTCTCTGTAATCCATCATTTGTAAAACCTCTGCAGATGGCAGAGTATGTCCCGCGACACAACTGGCCATTCATGGTCCTGCGTTGTGCGACATACTTGGCCTATCTGCAGCTGGTTATTTTTTAGTTGTAAGTTGTTCCATTCCAAAGTAATCAGGTGGTTGTCTCCTGAATAAATGACTCACAAGTTGTATTCCTTCCTTTGAGCAATAAAACAAAGCATTAATATGCATTTTATTACATATCTTGTCACACACAATTGCACACACTCTTGAATGTTTTGGATGTTGAACATTGAAAGACTCGTCTACGGACAAGGTGTGTTGGGTGAACTCTCGGTTCTTCCTAACATGTAACCTAACCCCCGAACCCATTTTCTCATTTCAAAAGGTTTTCAATGTTTTCTTAAAAATGGCGTGGCGACTCCTTATTTTTTATTTTTCGGCGAGCGTTCATTCAGTGGCGACTCTGCTGGGGACAATTTGAAACTTGTTTTTCAAAAAGTGGGTCAAAATTTTGTGATTGTTCAACATTCCTTTCATTCACTTGTGTGTGCCTTGTTGTGTGACATTTTATGTGTGTAAATGCATTTGGTGCTTTGCTTTATTCCCTCCCTTTCCTTGGTTCCTATTTGTTGTGCTTGGGGCTGAGCTATTGCGTTGAACTTGGAGGCTGGGGCCGTTTCTGTTCCTCTTGTTCAGATTCTGGGAATGTGACTCCTTCTGTCACGCGACAAAGAGTGCCATGGTTATCCTATGTCAGGCGACAGAAGTGGTCACTCTGCATGATTTGATTTCCTTGATACAGGTTGTGATTGTGGGGCAGTCCCCCATGATCAATATTATTGATCCTTTATTATTGTAACTCTGTGGGGGGGTGTGTGTGTGTGTGTGTCGTTTTTCCTTTATCACCCTTTTCAAATAAAAATCAAAAATAAAAAATGAAAAAAATCATTTTTCGCAAATAAAGGAAGATAGTCATCCGCACACTACACCACATAGATTTAGAACCCTCGGGTGCGATTGACGGCATCGCAAACGGACATGAATTTCGCCTACGCTTGAGCGCCTAATGCCAAACCCATCCCCCTAGTGCGTTATAGGTGGCGCCACACTTTTAAACCTTACCCAAAAAGGTTGATTTTTGACACGCCATTTTCAAAATACACTAAAATGAATTGTTTCAAAGTTTTTAATAGACTTTCGTACCTATTTAAAAACCAAGCACGTGTGGGCATGTTGCCATCGCAACATGATTTCACGAAAGGACATGTCGTTCCCGCGGCATGTTCTAACGAGAGATCATGTCGCTTTGTCAATGTGCACCGACGAGAGGTCATGCCGGATTTTTCCTTGAAATTCTTCAGGAATACCCGTTATGCTGCCCAAATTTCTCCAGAAATGGGGCTGCTCATCCGTCCCATAAATGCTTTGGTTTTATTTAGGTACTATTGCCTATTATTAATTTTGAATCAATACATTTGGTGTATTTTGGATGATGTGTCCATAGGTTCCCCCAAGGTTTTAGACTGCAAGAATAAAGGGTTAGCCTTTCCCAACTGTTCATAGGACTTAAAAGACACCGATTTTTACTTGAACACTAATAAGATGTTGCATGAGTCCATCTCCTTCCGTACTCTTCCCTCTCCCATACCATCTCAAAGTTATCTATCCTACACCTTATACACGCTCTTACCTCTTCACCTCTGCAAGGCTACGGCAAGTTGGGTGCGTGCTCCTGTTCCCGGCGCTCATTGGTCCATATTCCCGAGGCAGAAGTTGTTCAAGTGCCCGAATGGTCGTCTCAGAATCCAAAACGCTCGGTGCAGAGAAGTTTATGGCCCACCAGTCTGGAAGTTCATATCCCATGGGTCAGCAGAGTGCAAATGGTGTGTCCATCGGAAAGTTGCGAACTACCCTTGAAGTCGCTTTTCCTCGCGAGCAGAAGGCCCGGTTGCTTGCTCAGATTGCTAAAACTAAGGAGGACAATTTGTGAATGACAGAAAGATCAAGAAGGGTCCTCGCCCCATCGCTGTCAGCAATGCTCTTCCTCCCTTCCGCCCGAAGTTGAAGAAGTCAATCAGTCCTCGTAGGATCTAGAATGTCCCCTTTGTGGACATGAGTCTGTCGAGTCCAAGTTGGACCAGTTTTGCTTTGCAGTAATAAAAGTTTTGTTTCTTTTCTTGCTAGACTCGAGGCATCACTTGCACACCCACGTTACACTCGATTGAAATGGTCTTATTCCAAATGATCACTTGTGCTGCTCACTGACTAATGCTTTGAAATGACTAATGTTTAAATTGATCGGAGCGAGAAAATCGACTGATATCCTTCCCAAATTGGGGCTTATCAACTCCCCATCTTGCATCTCATATGCTCACATTCCTTTCATCGTCCTCACCATCTCGTTGTTTGATGAATTTGCATGGATCTTCCTCAGAGTAAACTTAAGCAAGCATATGAAGACTCAATCTCGTTCGGATCATCCGGTAAGGACTGCGGTTGAAACCTTCCACCCCTAGGGAAACCATCACCTCACCCTCACTAAACAATACCCCTTCAGTTCAAGATCGGCACGCTTTGAAACCCGTGTAACCATCTCTAGAAGAAGAGGGACTATCCTTGAGGCTCCCATGATTCAAAAGAAGATTGACTATTTCCAAGCTCGAGAACGACGGAATACAGTGATCCATCCTGGGGACTAGCTGAAGTTCACTCTCAAAAACAAAAATAAAAAAAAGAGAGAGAAAAATAAAAAAAAAGACAAAAAAAGAGAGAGCCTAGTCCCTAGCGATCCTCTCAAAAGCGAAAGTCAAAGGATCCGGTCGTTACTCAAGAGGAGTCTGAAAGTGAATAAAGAGACAGCACGGATGTCCCTCACCATTACCTCTAACCAATTCCGGCCATCCTCTCAATTTTAGAGGATATTCCCATTACCTCTAACCGATCCCAAGCCTTCCTCTCGATTTTAGAGGATAGTCCCATTACCGTTACCCTTATCTTGGACCTTGGCAAAGCCAATCTGGACCTCTCATTCTCATAGGCATTGAAGATGCAATCAATCCCCTCACCTTAGAAATTCCAAACACATTCCTGCAAACCAACCTCTCATCTTTAGGGGTTCAGCCAGCAAAAAGCCTAGCCGACCTCTCGTCTTAAGAGGTCATGATATCCCAAATCACCCAAAGGTCGATCGTAACCCTGAAACCCAGTCGCAGTTCCTACCGGATAACAGTTTCAGACCATCAAGCGAAGATTGTGCAAATTCCATCCGTTCATTCGACGTTTCATGTGAGCATATTTCATTTCTCCTCCGCAAACACTTGTCGTGAACGTCCACTGGGGCTTCACATCCATGTATCCCATCGACACTCCAAGAGGACATGTTTTTTCAATTCTCCAAATCCTCAAAATTCTCAAAGGTCCTCAGATCCTCAAATTCCAACGTTCATTCTCTTCATTCGGGATAAGCCCGAACTACGGCGACCTGAGCTCCTCCCAAGGAGGGGAACGTAGGCAACCATAACTGGTCCGGTCGAAATCACAAACAAATCTCAGAAAATCCGGTCTCCTCAAGGACCATTCCCATACACCTTCCATCGTTCGGAGTTTTGATTCTCGATATCAGTGGGCTTTCTCCTCAAGATTAATTGAAATATTTGTTCATATCAGCTTTGGCGGTTGACTAACCCGAACATCAATAAAGGGTTTTAAGCAGCTTTGTGATCATCACGAATAAGACAAGTTTTCAAGTGTCTCGACAAGTCTTCTCTTTCTACATCATAGGAAGATAGAGCCAAACACTGTTTCGGTCAGCAGGGGCTTCCATACACTTTTCACGCCATGCAATACTTATACTCTCCCAAAAGAGTCAAACCCAAAAGCGAGAGTGTCATACACAAATTCGGGATCCATTCCCACTTTTCAAAAGATGTGCCCCTGCACGTAAACATTTCCGAGTCTTGTCCAGCAACTGATTGACTGTGGTTTGAAACGATGGGTCGCCTCCTCGGCCACAAAATGACTCTGTCTGCGATAAAGCTGCATGGAACTTCCTCGAGCTGGGGCTTTGGTTAAGATATCCCTCAGGCTCTCCTTACCAGACTTCCCTCCAGGTTCGCTTTGCACTGTCAACTGGGGCTTCACCAAGCCGGGATCATTCTCTGCTCATTCTCTGCTACTTGCCTCGTCGGGTGCGCGACACACTTTGCTCTCATCAGCAACAACCAACCTACTGCAGCCAGTACTCCCGGGAGCGTCCCCGACTTGCCTAAGCTGCACCATATCATCCATCACTCATACATTTTCCCACCTCATGGGAGAGGGTCCAACCCATACACCATCATATAAACACTTTCGTTCCATACATAACCCATCATAGCACAACTGATACATACACATCTGCTCGTCAAGCCGTGCAAAATCCTCACTTCCTTTCCATCCCCAGCTAAGATGGACTTAAGCAACAAAAGATTAATAATGCATAAAGAAAAAAGCAAAAAGTCAAATAAAATGCAAAGTGTCTAGAGTGTTGTGTTTTCCCCCCGCAGGGTACAATAATCAAAGTGATCATAATCTGATTATGGGAGTTGTTCCTCAATCACAATCTTGGACAAGGATTCCAAATCCTGCAGGTGGCATACCCCGCCTTTATCATCGTCATCAGTCTCTTCATTCTCGGACTCACCAGCATTGTCTGAAAGAGCCTCGACTGCCCCAATCTCCAAGCGTTGCTCGTCAAAAGGAGGTTCAGGTGCCTCAATATTAAAGCAATAATGCCCATCAGCTTCAGCAAGTTATAATCCATAGCCCGTGTTGGACGGAGGATTAGCATTGCCCGTGTTGGACGGAGGATTATTTTAAATTGCCCGTGTTGGACGAAAGGATTATCATTTCCCGTGTTGGACGGAAGGATTATATTCCCGTGTTGGACGGAGGATTATCATAAATTTCCCGTGTTGGACGGAAGATTATCATCATTTCCCGTGTCAGACGGAAGGTTTATCAAAATTCCTGTGTTGGACGGAAGGATTATCGTTTCCCGTGTTGGACGGAAGGATTATCGTTTCCCATGTTGGACGGAAGGATTATCATTTCCCGTGTTGGACGAAAGGATTATCGTTTCCCGTGTTGGACGGAAGGATTATCATTTTCCGTGTGGGATGGAAGGATTATCGTTTCCCGTGTTGGACGAAAGGTTCTTATCAAATTGCCCGTGTCGGATGGAAGTCCATTATCAGCTCCCGTGTTGGACGGAAGATCATCGTCAAAGGCCCGTGTTGGACGGAAGTCTCACCATCAAATATCCCATGTTGGACGGAGGTTTCATCATCAATGTCCCGGAAATTCATCACCAGTTCCCGTGTCGGACGGAAAAGCATTACCAAATGCCCGTGTTGGATGAAAAATCAACAAAAGCTCGTGTTGGATGGAGACTTATCATCAGCAGATGCCCTTGTCAGACAGTCGTAGCATCAATCCCTCCGGCAGCTACAGGTAAACACAACAAAGGTATGAAAGCATATCTCTACTATTTCTTGTTCCTTGTCAGTTTCGTCTGAACTACGACCGGCTTGATTCCCTCCTAGGGATACGTAGGAATCCTTTCTCCAAAGGTCCAGCCATCCGATCTCCCCAGATCATTGTCCAACCCTCCGCCATATCCCCGGCCGCTCATTGGGATTGGGTCCTTTTTATCGACAACCTCACTTCTTCCATAAGTGATGTTGCCGAGGGGCTCTGTAAGTACGCCAATCCAATTCGCGATCCCTTTTTATGTGCATTTTAAATGATAAAATTGCACTAGGGGCATTTTGGTAAATTCCCGGTCCTTTCCGAGACTTTCGGGAGCTTTTTATAAGTTTCTCACTAAGAAAGGACCCACAAGGAATTATTGGCTTTGGACCTTTAAGGAATTAGCCCAGAATGTTCCAGAATCAGTTGCTGGCGCCAGAAACGGTTATTGACACGTTATGTCACGCGACAGTATGAGGCATGGAAAAGCGGAGCAGGAGGTCATACGACATTTTAAAGCATATTTCCAAAGCATTGTTAAATAGCAATATCTCTCATTTTGTCAAAAAGGAGAGGACGGCACAGAATCTCTCTCTCACTACTCTCTCTCTAGACGCAAACACCATTCTCTCTCTCTCTAAACGCAAACTCTCCCTCACCATTGCCGTTTCCCTAAACCTTCGTCTTCACCAGCCTTCTCTCCGTAAACCGCCTCCCTCTTCCTTAAACTCCATCACTGTCGCAGCCTTGCCAAACAACGCCAATCAAGCCCATCACCGAGCTCCCTCTCTCCAAATCAACCGGCGACATCTCCCCTGTCCAAAACCCATTCACCGGCTAACTTCCCCACCGTCTTCTCCGGCTACCACCAACAACCACCGCTTCATCACCATTTTCTATATCTCAACCTCCAATCTCAATCGCCCCCTCTCTGCTCTCCACCCAAAACGATCGCCCACCACCGTTCTCTCTCTCAATCCCGATTGAACGGAGACCTCACCGGCGGCAATCCAAATCCCTCTCTCTAAACCAAATCGCCCTCACCTGATTTTATCCCTTTCCACACCCATATACATCTAAGCTATTTCCCCTATTCTAGAGCCCATCACCGCTGCACCACCAATTTAACCCACACACTCATACACACAGGCGCTTGAAACTGCCGAGCTACCAAATCTGGGAGTTCGAATCCCATTCTGAAGCTGATTGAAGACTCTCTATACCGACGTGGTATATAGAGCGTGGACACTACAAGGGTAATAAATCCTAACCTTCTCTCTATTTGTTTTCTGCGTAGTGCAACTGCCATTGCTTAAAAATGCTTGCGGTGTAGAACTGAGTATACTGGCTTTGTTACAATATCAGTTAGCATGTAGTATGCTATGGTTTGTTTGGATATTCTAATCATTGAAGTTGTCATGGTGATGATACTTGTTTGGTTCATGTGATTGTGTGCGTTGTGCATGAATTGCGCTAAGGTGAGCGTGGATCGTCTCATATCTACGTTCATCTAAGCTTGAATCTCTCTGAGGTCGTTGGGACCTGTTTCGTACATTTGTCGTAGTGATTATGGATGCTCTTGTATTGATGTCGTGCGTTGGACATGAATTAGTAAGGTGAGTGTGGATTATTCCATATCCACACTCATCTGCCAATTGATCTCTCTGAGGTCGTTGGGACCTGATTTCTATCTTCGTTAATCTCGAATTGTCATTTTTTTGTCTCTGTAATCCATCATTTGTAAAACCTCTGCAGATGGCAGAGTATGTCCCGCGACACAACTGGCCATTCATGGTCCTGCGTCGTGCGACATACTTGGCCTATCTGCAGCTGGTTATTTTTCAGTTGTAAGTTGTTCCATTCTAATGTAATCAGGTGGTGGTCTCCTGAATAAATGACTCACAAGTTGTATTCCTTCATTTGAGCAATAAAACAAAGCATTAATATGCATTTTATTACATATCTTGTCACACACAATTACACACACTCTTGAATGTTTTGGATGTTGAACATTGAAAGACTCGTATACGGACGAGGCGTTGGGTGAACTCTTGGTTCTTCCCAACATGTAACCTGACCCCCGAACCCATTTTCTCATTTCAAAAGGTTTTCAATGTTTCCTTAAAAACGGCGTGGCGACTCCTTATTTTTTATTTTTCGACGAGCGTTCATTCAGGTATAGAGTATAGGGTATAAGGTATAGGGTATAGGGTATAGGGTATAGTATATAGGGTATAGAGTATAGGATATAGGGTATAAGGTATAGGATATGGGGTATAGGGTATATAGTATAGGGTATAGAGTATAGGGTATAGGGTATAGAGTATAGGGTATAGGGTATAGGATATAGTATATAGGGTATAGGGTATAGGGTATAAGGTACAGGGTATAGGGTATAAGGTATATGATATAGGGGGTATAGGTTATAGGGTATAGTATATAGGGTATAGAGTATAGGGTATAGTGTATAGGATATATGGTATAGGGTATATGGTATAGGGTATAGGGTATAGTATATAGGATATAGAGGATAGGGTATAGGGTATAGAGTATATGAGGTTTATGATTTAGGGTATATGAGGTTTAGGGTTTAGGGTATAAGGTATCGAGTATAGGGTATAGTATATAGGGTATAGAGTATAGGTTATAGGGTATAGGATATAGGGTATATGATATAGGGTATAGGGTATAGTATATAGGGTATAGAGTATAGGGTATAAGGTATATGATATAGGGTATAGGGTATAGGGTATATGAGGTTTAGGGTTTAGGGTATATGAGGTGTAAGGGTATATTAATAAGTATTATTAATATTTTAAAAGTATAATTATTTTTTAAAAATTTATTTTTGAATTGAGATAAGTATTTCAGACTTTTTTTGGTAAGGAAGTTTTTAAAAAAAATTTATATAAAATAAGTTAGAAATTAACTAAATAAATGAGGGACAGACAATATCCTTCACTATGAGTATTTTTTTTAATTTTTTTTTAATAGAGATAAATGTTTTAGACTTTCTTTAGTAAGAAAGTTTTTTTCAAAAAAATTATTTTAAAAAAATTATTTAAAAAAATTGATATTAGACATACTACTTTAACTAAAATTTTGGGTAAATCAAATAAAAGCATGTAAATATTTTAGATAACTTTTTGTAAATTTCACTAATAAAAAAAGTCTAATATATTTTTTCCTAGTCAATAAAAAATAATAAAAATTACCAATTATTATTAGTACTATTATTAATATTATTTTTGTTTATATAATTAATATTAATATTAATTAATTAATCATTTATATAATTAATAATTCATTAATAAATATTTTTATTATTGATATTAGGCATAATATTATTTTATAGTTTAAATTATTATTATTATTAATTATTTTTTATATCAATTATTATTATGTTATTACTAATTATTATTTTAGTACTAAGCATTTAAATTTATTATACAATTATTATTATTAAATAATTTTATTAGATTTTAAATGAATTAAATATTTTTTTCAAAAAAAAAAAACTAAGCATCATTATTATCATTTATTATTAAGTCATTGTCTTTGGCATGGATCTCCATCTTAGCCACATTTTAACAAACTATTTCACTTGGATCACCATCTCAACCGTCCATTCATATTAAATCAATGGTCCAAATTCCTTACTCACATTTTCTATCCTTTCACAAAACAAAACCAAATCCTCTCTTCATTTCCCCAAGTCCAACCCACGCCTCCTCAATTTCTCTCTCTCCGTCTCTCTCTCTTTCCACAGACCCACCGGAATCCCACCCCTCCCTTTCCCCCTCAATTCGACTCTCCCCCTCGAATAATCCATGGCTGCCTTTCTCATCTTTTCTTTCCCCAACCCACGCCACTACCCTTCATCGTCTCCGGCGACTGCAACGGCAACGGTGGCTCCGCCCCATTGCCACTTTCTCGACTGTGCCGCTTCTCCACCTACCCTCACGCCCTTCCCAACGCCGTCTTCGCCACAAATCTGGGTCATTTCCGTCTCCTTCTCTCTGTCCGCACACTCTGTCTCTCTGTCATTTCTCCGTCATCGTCTCCGGCGACGGCAACCGAACGGTGTCTCTTCTATTTTGTTTTGTTTTCTTCAATCTGTCCACACACTCCGTCCGGACTCATGCTGAAATTTTACCTATAAATACAAGGGCTGTCAAAGCCATTTACAACAACAAAAACTCACTCCATTTTCACCCTAAGCCACGGCTTAAACTGGTTCCACTCCCCCTGAGCCCCGATTTTACCTCGTTTTGCGTGAAAACTTCGTATTTTGATCAAATACGACTCCCGCCACCTCAAAACACCGTTCCAAACACACTTTCGTATCCTGTATTCGTCCCCCAAGCCAAAGGAGTCATCCCTAGCCATAGGTAGCTCCCTCTCTCTTTAAAACTCTCATTCCGTCTCGATTTACGCGCCAGTCGCTACAACCATTTCGGACGACACTGTTGAAATGTAGACACCTCCATCTAACGGGGTCCGATACATTTTAGCCCCTAGATCCTCTTCTCTTCCCATAAGAGAAGTAATCTCGGGTTAAAACGGCGTTCCGACCCCGTTCCATTTACTTTTATGTCATTTACCAATTCCGGATCGTTTGATCCGTTGATCGTCATTTAAATTCCTGTCATTTACAAATTTCGGATTGTTTGATCCGTTGAACGTCCTTTACTTTCATGCAACTTTACAATTCCGAGCCGTTTGGCTCGTCGATCGTACTTTACAATTCCGGATCGTTTGATTCCGTTGATACCGCACTTTAAATACTGTCATTTACAAAGTCCGACCCGTTTGGATCGTGATAGTATTTACTTTTCAAAGTCCGAGTCGCAACCCGATTCGTTGATTGCATGTCATTTAATGCCTTTTTCCCGTAAAAATGCTAACAATGTAATGCCCGGTTCAAAACCGGAGTTCGACCTTCGAACTCTCTTTCAAAACGCGCGAAATGACGTTTGGCATCCAAACGCTCATCTTCAAACTTAAAAGCCGCCATTTGACACTCAAAATCATTTAATACGTTTTTCCCGTAAAATCGTTAACAATGACATGCCCGGTTCAAAACCGGAGTTCGACCTTCGAACTCTCTTTCAAAACGCGCGAAATGACGTTTGGCATCCAAACGCTCATCTTCAAACTCAAAATCCGACGTTTGACATTCAAACGCTCTTTTCTTAAAAGTCAACATTTGACACTTAAGATAAACAGTTAAAATCAGCATTCGCGCCACTTTTCCTAAAACTGCAAAACCGACGTTTGTCATTCAAACGCTCGCCTTTTCAAACAGAACCCTAATCAACGTTTGACATTCAAACCAAGATTAAGCTTGTCATTCAAGCCCCCATTTCAAAATGCAAACACACACACACGCGCGCACACGATTTCGAGAAAGGTAGAAAGACTAGTCAGACGAGGCGTTTCGGGTGATCTCAATATACTCTTCCCGAAACGTAACGTGACCTCCGAACCTAACAATCTCTGGTACTAAAAAAGCTTTTTACTCGTTTTTGCTACCAATAAAAATGACCCCCTGTTTTCAAAGCCTTTTCCTAAGTTTTTGCTACCAATAAAAACGACACCATTTTCAAACAATAGTCGTTTCTCAACGTTTGGGCTCAGAATACAAAAACAACGTGGCGACTCCTCTCTCCTTCCAGAAAGCGAGGTCTCAGACACCAACCCTCCGCGAAAGACAACCGCGTTTCGCATCGCGCAAAATCCCAGGTAATTTCACCTTCCCGCTCCCCCCCCCCCGCCCGAGGTAATTGCAAGTATGTTATCGTGGCAGTCGACTACTTCTACAAGTGGATAGAGGCAAATGCCTTAGCCAAAATAATAGAGGAGAACGCAATCAACTTCGTCCATGACTTCATTTGGTGTCGCTTTAGGGTTCCACACACTATTATATCAGATCATGGTCTTCAGTTTTCAAAGGCATTTATAGCAGAGCTGAACAGACTCGGAGTCAGACACATTAAGTCATCAGTGAGCATACCTCAATGCAACGGACAAGCGGAAGCAGCCAACAAGTTGGTGCTTACAGCCCTAACCAAGAACCTTGAAGGGAGTGATGGTAGATGGTTGGACGAACTTCCTTTAGCCTTATGGGCAGTTCGCACAACTACCCGGGGGCCAACTGGGGAAACCCCATTCGCATTAAACTTCGGTTATGAGGCCATGACACAAGCTGAGATGGCTATCCCTACAACGAGAAACTCTAACTATAATGAGCAAGTTAACAGGCTCCTAGACCTAGACCTAGTAGATGAAAGAAGGCTAGCTGCTCAGATGATGATGGTAAATTACAAGCAGAGTACCAAAGCCTATCATGACAAAAGGGTCAACAAGAGAGTATTCCAAGTTGGAGATTGGGTACTTAGAAAAATTGAATCAACTGGCAGAAATACTGAATAAAACAAGCTCTTCCTAAACTGGGAAGACCCCTAAATCATCACTAATGTTATTAGAGAAGGGACCTACAAAATGAAGAATCAAGATGGACAAGAGTTGAAACATTTGTGACATTCTGATCATCTACGGAATTACTATCATTAGATTTAGTTTGTTTGATTTAATAGATTAGTACTTGTTAGTCGTTTCCTTTATTTTTCAAGTAAAATAGGATTGCAGTTTGTGATGATGTTGCCATTCGCGGGAAAATTCGATTTTTGCGTTTCTTTGAAAAACCAAATAAAACCGGAAAACGGAGTCGCCACGCCATTTTAATTTTGAAGGCCAAAACTTTGAAAAAAGCCCGAGATCAGAGATTTAGGTTCGGAGGTCATGTTACGCGTCGGGAAGGACGTTAGTGTGCACCCGACGCGCCTCGTAAAACGAGTCTTCCAAGCTGAAAATCATTTGTGTGTGTGTGTGTGTGTGTGTGTTTTGGCCAAAATAAGTTGAAACTCAGAAGAGTAAAAATTGGGATATCTTTTTAAGACTTTAAACTGATCCCATGATTTTTTGGAAGATTTTTGGATTGAGATTTGGTACTCAAAAAACCTTTTGAAGTTGAGAGCCATTTCTGCCAGAATGAAAAAGGCAGTGGACCTTTGATTTTAAAAGGGATTCAAGGGTCTTAAAACTTCATAATCTGGATAAACTCAGAGAATGAAAGTTGTTCTAGACACCTTAAATAAAGTTTGTGCGAAGGAATTTTCCATTTTGGAGAAGATTTGAGGGGTCAAAACCTTCTGGAAACCTCAGATATGAGATTTGGATTCTCAGAAGCTGATGAACTAGCCTCTGAAAGAAAATTTTAAAAGAGGAGTTTTACTCACCCAAAAAATAAGGTAAAAATATTTCTGGAAAGCTCTGGATGTTGGCTACAAAAAGTATTTTGTAGTCAACACCAAATTCCAAGTTCATCTGTGTCCAAAAATTAAGACCATGGACTGAGGTCTGAGAAAATTGCTACTGGACAGCAACTTCTCAAGAAAGAAAATATGATTTTAAGGGGGGTTTTGCATCCATGCTTGTCCCCATTTCCCTAGGTTTTGGTTAGTGATCACTAGACATTTTAGTGGTGAATCAACTATACCAAACCATCCTTGGGGTACATTAGGACTAAGCATTTCATTTGCTTGGGAAGGGGAATTTTATCCTTTGAAATCAAGATTTTATGCTTGAAAATGGTTTTTAGGGTTTTGAAAATGAGTTTTCTTTGCAAGAAAGTAAGAAAGCTTAAAAATAATTTTGATCTTTGTAGAAGATCATCCATGGAGATGGTCTTCCATGGTGATCTTCTTAGATCTAGAGAAAGAAGATGAAAGAACTACATTTTGTAGTTTGAAGATGCATGCATGGTTGAGATTTAGGGTTAGGAGGAGGAGGGTTTACCAATCTTCCTTGTGTTCTTGAGTGTTTTGCTTGAGTGTATGAGTGTTTAGGGATTTAATATGAGAGTGAGTGGATGAATATGAGTTGGGAAAGATTGGAGAGAAAAAGGTGACAATTCTTGTGAATTCTCACTGTTTTCTCTCTATATTTCGCCAGAGGTTCGGTGCAAAATGTGTTCTTCCTTTTATTTTTGTGACTGGAGGGCTCAATTTATAGCCCTCTGAAATTGACAATCTCATCCGCGCGGACAGGTCCAGCGGCGTGCCGTTTCATTAAATGCAGCTTCAGCTTTGGACAAGAAGAATAATCTTTTTCAAAATTCAAATTAACAGCCAGTTTTTGTGTTTCCAGCCATTGCCATTTTTGGTTTTCTTCTTTTGTTTTTGCTTTTTGAGATTCTTTTTAAGGTTTAACCTTAAATAACAATGCCCATTTTACCCTCACTTTGTTAGAAATGTTAGGATAGTTAGGAATTGTTAGAAATGTTATAACTTTCGTTAATTTTCTAACGAAAATTCTAACAAGCTCAAATTGGAGCACTTACAGTAGCCCCTCGGCGACGGCGCTTTCGAAGGAAGCGGGGTCGTCGATAAGAGTAAGGCTCCATATTTGGCAGGATGATCGAGTGATCGGGTGGCTGAACCTAGCGATAGGCTACCTACGTATCCCGAATGGGAATCAAGCCGATCGTAGTTCGGGTCTGACCCTGGAGATGATGGCGTTTTAGGTGCCTCGAACCCGATGAGCGAGTTCTACAAGTCGGTTGCTGGAAAGAAACTCTCCTGGGATAAGAGATGACCATTTTTGGTCTGATGGCTATCCGCCCGCTGGGATAGGAATGACCATTTTTGGTCTCTGGGGATTTTTGCGATTTATCGCTTTCCTAGTGATAGCGTCTTAGGTGCCTCGAACCTTGATGATGGCGTTTTAGGTGCCTCGAACCTTGGAGATGGCGTTTTAGGTGCCTCGGACCTTGGAGATGGCTTTTTAGGTGCCTCGAACCTTGAAGATGGCTTTTTAGGTGCCTCGGACCTTGGAGATGGCGTTTTAGGTGCCTCGAACCTTGATTTGAAATGGCCTTTCGATGGACTTCGTCTGCTGCCGAAGGAGAGGGTGACCGTTTTGGTCGAGGGGCTGGACCTAATGATAGGCTACCTACGTATCCCTAGTGGGAATCAAGCCCTTTCGTAGTTCGAGTACTACTCGAGATCTCGCCGGCTTTTGGGATTCCGTTAACTTTGCCGGGATTTCGTTAGCCTTTCTGGGAAAATCAGACGTACTCGTCTGGGAAATCGGTCTTACGTTTGACTGCCGGGGATGATTTTGATGAAAGATACGGGATCCGTTATCTTTCTCGGGGCACTCGGTCTTACGTTTGACTGCCGAGGAAGATTTTGATGAAAGATACGGGATCTCGTTATCTTTCTCAGGTCACTCGGTCTTACGTTTGACTGCCGGGGGATGATTTTGATGAAAGATACGGGATCTCGTTATCTTTCTCGGGGCACTCGGTCTTACGTTTGACTGCCGGGGGTGATTTTGATGAAAGATACGGGATCTCGTTATCTTTCTCGAGGCACTCGGTCTTACGTTTGATCGCCGGAAGGATTTTGATGAAAGATACGGGATCTCGTTATCTTTCTCGAGGCACTCGGCCTTACGTTTGACTCCGGGGTAATTTTGATGAAAGATACGGGATCTCGTTATCTTTCTCGGGGCACTCGGTCTTACGTTTGATCGCCGGGCAATTTTGATGAAAGATACGGGATCTCGTTATCTTTCTCGGTCACTCGGTCTTACGTTTGACCGCCGGAGGTGATTTTGATGAAAGATACGGATCCGTTATCTTTCTCAGTCACTCGGTCTTACGCTTTTATCGCCGGGGCAATTTTGATGAAAGATACGGGATCTCGTTATCTTTCTCGAGGCACTCGGTCTTACGTTTGATCACGGGGCAATTTTGATGAAAGATACGGGATCTCGTTATCTTTCTCGGGCACTCTGTCTTACGTTTGATCGCCGGGGGCAATTTTGATGAAAGATACGGGATCTCGTTATCTTTCTCGAGGCACTCGGCCTACGTTTGATCACGGAGGTAATTTTGATGAAAGATACGGGATCTCGTTATCTTTCTCGGGTCACTCTGCCTTACGTTTGATCACGGAGGTAATTTTGATGAAAGATACGGGATCTCGTTATCTTTCTCGAGTCACTCGATGCTACGTTTGAGATCCGGAGGTGATTTTGATGAAAGATACGGGATCCGTTATCTTTCTCAGGTCACTCGCCTTACGTTTTACCGTCGGTAATTTTGATGAAAGATACGGATCTCGTTATCTTTCTCGTCACTCTCGGTCTTACGTTTGATCACGGGAGGTGATTTTGATGAAAGATACGGGATCCGTTATCTTTCTCGTCACTCGGTCTTACGTTTTACCGCCGGGATGATTTTGATGAAAGATACGGATCTCGTTATCTTTCTCAGGCACTCGGTCTTACGTTTGATCGGGGCAATTTTGATGAAAGATACGGGATCTCGTTATCTTTCTCGGGTCACTCGGTCTTACGTTTGACTGCCGGGAATGATTTTGATGAAAGATACGGGATCCGTTATCTTTCTCGGGGCACTCGGTCTTACGTTTGACTGCCGGGGAAGATTTTCTTGACAAGGGGCTGACTTTGGTTAACTTTGGTTAACTCTTGTCAAGTTGGGGACTGAATTGCAGAGTCCTGGAATTTTAAGGGGCAAAAGGGTCATTTTGACCCTTGCAATCCTATCCGCGCGGATAGGGTTTGAAAACCAGGGGTATTAATTAGGGCCAACGCCCTTTTCTTCTTCCCCATTCGCCTTTGGAAAACAGACGAGAGCAGAGAGAGAGAAACCGAGAGAAGGAAGCCATTGTTGCTCAAAAAGCTTGAGAATTCCTCCGATTTCTTCGATTTTTTGAGCAATGGAACACGGGGAAGGTGTTTTTCAAGGCCAAGGACGTGGCCCGGTAGCGGAGAGGCGATTGGAGCTCGTCCGGATGAGGAGGCATTACAATCTTTCGCAATCGGTTGAGGAGGAGCATTACCCCGATGCTTGGCAACATTGGGCTTCGGATCCGCATCTTCGAACGGTATACTTTGAAACCCTTTGATCCCTTTGTTGATTCCTTGTTTGAAAATTTTGGGGGATTTTTGAATTTTTTTTTTTTGAAAATTTGAATGATTGATGTTCATTGTCTTTGAATCTTGATTTTGATGCTTTGCATGTTGCAATGATTATGTGGGTATCCCAAAATATGCATTTTGCTTGGAGAAAGAATTGGCCTTTTCGCCATTTTTTTTTGTAAATTCGAAAATTATGAATTGTGACTTTGATTTTTTTTTTTTTTTGAAATTTGAATATTGATATTGATGAATGATGCAATGCATGCATTTTGTTTGGAAAGAATGGGCATTTTGCCAATATGAGATGTATGTATGTTTAGGATTTTTTTTTTTGAAAAGTGGGACGGATTTTTCCTCCCGTTGCATGTAAGATGGATGATATGCATGTATGCAAATTTTTTTTTTGAGATGATGCATGTTATTTTATGAAAATGGGACGGAGTTTTTACTTCCGTAGGAATGCATCCTCTTTTTTTTTTTTTGATGTATGTGTATGCTTTTCTCTTTTTTTTTTGTAAATGCAAATGCAATTTTTTTTTTGACATTTTCTCTCCCCCTTTTTTTTTATTGCAGGGCGGAAATCGTTTTGTGACGGAGCAACTGAACAAAATGAAGACTCGAGGATCGGTGGAGTCTGTGATTGACTTGTGGGACCGGCTTCCAGATGCGGGCCGAGGAGCTTTGCCGAGTCCGAGACAGATTGTTGTCGAGACGGGGCTCTGGGAGTTCGTCGAGTGCTTGAGGGGACTGGTCAAGTTCCCTAAGAGAAAGGGCTTCGATGTTTGCTCGCGCGCAGACCGGTGGGACGCGACCCACACGTTTCACTTCTTCTCGGCGAAGCTACGGTTACGCCTCCGACTATGCCGCGATCACGGGTTTGTCCTTTAATGGACGCAAAGATTGAGTGGCGGGATCGGCTATGCGATGCCGATCTCGTGTGCTCTTCGGGATTTTCCCTATTCCCAAAAAGGGGATGGGGATGGAGTATGCCGTGGTCTACGGCAAGATTGTGAGACCATAGCGAGCTATGAGGCTGGGGAGGAGAGGATAGGCGCCGATCGATTGCCAGGGCCTTCTTGTGGTTTGCTTTCTCGAGCACGCTCTTTGGACATGCCGAGGGGACGGCGGTCTTTGCTTGGCCGAGGTCCTTGGAGGACATGGAGACGGCCGGAGATGTCTCGTGGGGAGAGGCCTGGCCGCAGCTTTATTTTGCTCTCGATAGGTACAAACCCAAGGCCGTGGAGCTCCTGCATCGCTTCGAGTTTGCCCCCGAGGTATAAGCTCTCTTTTTGCTTTCCTCTCTTCTTTGAGCACACACTTTTATTTGCACCGGATTGATTGGATTTTTACCTTTCGCAGGTATGGGCGTTGGAGTTTTTCCATCGTCACGGTGTGGCGGCAAATGCGGAGTACGCCGGGGCGTATCCGGCCATGCAGCTTGGTCCAAGCATGCCCGGGAGAAGATAAGCCTCCGGGGCGTACGACTCTCAGTACGCGGATTGCCTTCCTTTGACGAGGCCGAGACAGATGAGGGGATGATATTCTTCCCCGGGATCGCTTTGAGGTAGCGCAGCTGAAGGGCGCCGAGATCTGGACAGGCAGCGAGGATTTTGGTGGGTCCGACTGCGATGCATATTATCTGGAGAGAGGGTGACGCGCCAAAGCATGGCGTGAACTCGCCAGGACACCGGTGGAGCCTCCCGCCGATATGATGCACTCCGAGCGATCGGTCCGTGACTGGGATGATTACCGAAAGGTGTCAAGACTTCTCGGACTTCGTGGCGATTGAGCCGTATGCGACATTCGTCTTGAGGAGGCCGAGGATGCCTCAGTTCTGGATGTGAGGGGCTTGGGATCCCGCGGTACCCTCGGACGGATTTTTCCTATATCCAGGATGGGGTCCGATTGAGGGTGCCGATCCCTCAGCCCGAGCGACTTCCACGAAGCTTTCCGGCCTCGGTCCGGTATGAAGGTATGGTTTCACCTTTTCCCCTTCTTTTCTTTCCTTTGTTTCATCATCTTTAGCATCACCTCCTTTTTTTTGACGCTTTTGCTTTTGTGCGGTTTTCGGAGGTGGTCGTCGAGAAGCTGACGAAGCAGGTGATCGGGGCCAAGAGATTCATCAGGAGGATGGTCGCTTGCGGGGCTCCTCGTGCTAGAGCGAGGCGACTCACTCGGCCGCGCCCGTCGCGACTGAGGCTTCCCCTATTCGCTCGTAGACTTCTTCAGAGACTCCTTTGTCTCCTCTCCTGATCCCGCGCGGTGCTGCCTTCGGATCACGTCATTCTCGGGGATCCACACGAGGCAAAGGGACACGTTTGGCAAGATGGCGGGTCGTCTTCGTGCGTGCGTGAGTCCGACGCCTTCACCTTCGGGTACGATTTTTCGCAGATCTCGGCTTGCCCTATCGAGCGTGCCTGGCTGGTCCCGACGAGCCTCTCTCGGGAGACGAGGACGATTCCCGAGCCTGAGATTTTCAGTGGCTCCTGAGGAGGCGGGCCCGAGTCGCAAGAGGGGCCGGGGAGACATCTGGGCGCCTGGAGACTCCGATTGATTTTTTATTTTTCTTTTTGAGATTTAGATTTGTACAGATTATGCACATTTTTTTTTTGGATGTAATAATTTAGGATTTTATTTATGTTTGTTTGTTTTTTTTTATGCACACTCTCTTTTTTTTTTTTTTTGGAATGTAATAATTTAGGATTTTATTTTATGAATGCAATGCAATATGAATGCAGTGTTGCATGAGCCTTGGTTTTTTTTTTTTTTTTTTTTTTGCAAGGGTGTTTGGTATATGGACTGGTTTGGGGAGGGTTTTTGCAATGTGTTTCGAAAGCAACCTGACGGAATATTCCTCTTTTGGTGTAGCGGCTTTGACCTGCATTTTTTTTTTTTTATTTTTGGCAAACTCATCCGCGCGGATAGGGGCAGTTTCTGACACTGTCCTTTAATTTTGGTTCAGACCTGGTCTTGCTTTATTTCAAATTCGAATATCCTCTTCAACCTCCAGTCCAAACAGCCATTTTCGGGGAGAAAGAGAGAAAAACCATGGAAATGGCCAAAAATTCTCCAAAATTGTCCAAAGAAAGGCAAATGTTGTTCTTTGAAAAGTTCAAGGAGTGGTGTAGGGAGATCATGCACGAGAGAAGATCATTCTTTGAAGAAAGGTACAAGGTACGATGCTTGTGGTCTCTCAAAGAATTGGTTCCGGATTATGACCTCTTAAGAGCTTCTTCTTCGTTTTGGGATACTAGAAGGCATGTCTTTTGCCTTTCCTTCAACGAGATTGTTCCGACTGTGGAAGAATTTCGGGCCTTGCTTGGAGGTCCGGAGGTGGAAGAGATAGCGGTCCCTTTGCCTGGAGGGGCTTCTTTGTTGACAGATTGTGCGTCCTCCTTCATCTTTCCTCTGAGGAAGCGCAAGGTATGATCCGCGGTCCCGATCATTTCTGATATTTCCGGTCTTCCCGAGCAGATTTAGGGGCCTAGGCTTAGTGGAGGATGCCTATTGGGATGCCTTTGCACTTTGTATGTTTGGCACCCTGTTCATGGTCTATTCCTTTCGGGATCCGCCATCGGTCTCTGCCGGATGTTGTCGTTCACCGTCGCCCGGGCAGAGATGTCGTTCCTTTGATTCTTGGGGAGACTTTTCATGCTCTCGATGCATTAGCTACCGGACGGCGGTATATGCACGCGGGGCAGCCCGTTCTCTTCGACCCTGTGGCCGATGGAGCGTTTGGGGTTCTTCGGGAAACCTCTCGATATGATCAGGCCTTGGACTTTTGCCAGGAGAGGTGTTGATGTAGATTTTGATGATCATGGCTCGTGGGAGCGTTGGATGGCGGGTCGCCAGACTGAAGATATCAGATGGTTGGTGCCTCATTGGCGGGTGGAGACTCGCAGAGTGCTTCAGGACGGGTCCCATGTGGTTATGCTTCCGGGGCTTTCTCAGTCCAGTTTCTACATTCCGGCTCTGGTCCTTAGGCAGTTTGGCTTGGAGCAGGTTCCTTTGGAGGGCTTTGATGATGTAGCCACCAGGGTGGTGGCTCCTGTTTCCATGGATGATCCCTCGGTGTTTCCATTTCTTTCCCGAGCATGGAGGTATGATGCCTTTCCTCCTCGGGTCATTCTCAGGCGTCCGAGACCGGTGTTCTTGACCACTTGGTACCTGGATTGGTACGAGGGGCATCTGGGAGGGACTCAGGTGGCTATTTTGAGGCGGCGTGAGGCCATTATGGGTGCGGAGGACCTGACTGTTTCTGAGAGGAGGAGGGCCGAGGCGAGGGCCAATCCTCATGACAGGAGCGGAGACGCTGTGACTGATTATGAGGCTTACGTCAAGAGACAGGAGAGGAGGGCTCCTATGTTACCAGCTAGGTTACAGGAGATGAGGGATGACGCTAGGGCTACTAAGGCCCTGACAGAGGCCGGTTTGATAGACCCTGTTCCTATACCAGAGCTTGGTAGGAGGAATACCGACATTTTTCCGGTTCAGAAGAGAAAGACTCGGAGGGGGAAGAAGAAGGGAGAGGCCAGTACGAGTGGCTTGGAGTGACTCTGAGGTTTCCAAGTATCCCTTTCTTGCCATGACAGACACATTAGTTTGATTATGTATCTTAGTTTTCTTTAGCAGGTTGCCATTGTAGGAATGAATCGGGCTTAGACTCATCAAAGAGCTTTTAACTTGTAATGAATATTTGAATTGCTTTAGAGTTTTTCGAGACGCTTTCATGGTCTGACCAATTGTATTGATGCCAAAGTATGGCTTTTATTTGTGCTTTAGACCGAACCGTTTCCGCCGCTCTACGTTCCCCTCATTTTGAGGAGCTCAGTCTTCGTAGTTCAACCCGTGAACTCTCTTTTTTGTTTTTTTTTTTTTTTGTTTTTTTTTTTTGGTGCAACCTCGTTTTTTACCTAGGCCGCCCTTTTCGGGTTTCTAACCTAGTCAAGTATTACTCTTTAGCACTCTTTTTTTTTGTTCTTTTTTTTTTGGTCTTTTTTTTTTGCAGTGCAACCCTGTTTTTACCTAGGCCGCCCTTTTCGGGTTTCTAACCTAGTTGGGTATTACTCTTTTAGCACTCTTTTTTGTTGTTTTTTTGTTTTTTTTTTGGTCTTTTTTTTTTTTTTTTTTTATGCGTAGTATCTCGCGCAGCCTTGTCACCATTCACCGGTGTACAAAGGGATTCCCGTCGAGGTCCGCAAGTTGCATGGCTCCTCCTGAGAAGATCTTCCGGACGACATATGGCCCGACTCCATACAGCTCCCATTTGCCGAGAGGGTTGATACGGATCGGGGGCTTTTCTTTTAGAACGAGATCACCTTCTCGGATCTCCCGATGCTTTACTTTCTTGTCGAAGGCTCGCCATCCTTCCTTGGTAGGCTCGGATGTGTTCCATGGCCTTCAATCGGCGTTCGTCTAGTAGAGCCAATTCATCATGGCGACTCGAGCCATTCGACCTCGTTGATCCGGCTTTCCAGCAAAGATACCTGAGCGAGGGTATTTCCAAACTCGATTGGGAGTACGGCTTCCATTCCGTATGTGAGGGCAAAAGGTGTTTCCCGCCTGCCGCTCGACCGATGTTCCGTAGCCCCGTGAGTGCCAAGCTGTAACTTCTCGGGCCAATCTCTCGCCCGGACAACCATCTTCCTGATGATATTTTCCAGAGTCTTGTTTGTCGCTTCGACGGCTCCGTTGGTTCGGGGCCCGTAGGTGATGACTTGTGACGGGTTATTCGGAATTCCGCCAAAGAACTTTTCACATTCCCCTTCGAAGTGGGATCCATTATCTCGAGATGATTTCGGCGGCAACCCGTATCCGCATATGATGTTTTCTTTGATGAAGAGGGCTACTTTCCTTCGAGTTGAGGATTTTGTAGGACTTTGCAGAGCATCCTTTCCGATTCCTTCAAAGAAATCACCAATCAAGGCTCTTAGGCTCTTCCGCAGCTCCCAAATTCTCACTCGTCAAAATCTCTTCTAGCACTGGGCTCGATTTTCCTCTTCCCTGACAACCCGCTTAAAGATTTTTTTTTTTTTTTTGTTTGATTTTTTTCTTTTTTTTTTTTCGTTTAATGTGTCTCGCTTTTTATCTAATGAATTATTATTAAGTGTTTTTTTTATTCGTCATTAGTTAAAGCGGCAATCAAGGGATACTCGTAAAGGTTCGTCATTTCATTGAAAACGAAAGGGAATACGGCTTGCTACGTGCACTCGTAGTCTTCAGCGTAAGGCCATCTGACGACCCTAGAGACTTGATCTTAACAAAGAGAGACTCGGGAGGACTTGTCCTAGATTGACACAAAGGGATCGGGGACCAATCCAAGCTTGGTGATCATTTCTTCCTTGGTCGCGGACGGGCTCGAGAGGTTTTCCCAATTTCTTAGCGGCCATTGGGCTGGGTGGCCTCATGACTCTGAACCGTGGCCGTTTTTGTTTTCCTTTCTCAATTGCCGCTATCATCTCTTGGACCGAGCCGAGATCAATCAGTGTCCGGCACTGACTTTTTCTTCGAACAATTGCCGCATAATCGTACCATCCCAATCATCTCGAGGGAAATTCCGTGGCCTTAGCTTTTGGCACCGTCGCCCGAATTCGTGTTTCGGATCTTCCCCGGCGTAGGGAATAGTGGTTGTGAGCTTCTCGAACCGTTCCACCTGTGTCGCACGCCTCGAAGGTATACTCACTTTTCATGGCAGGTAGCCCTGTGTATCTTGGGTAGGTCCAGAACATTCTACTGACCGGTTAGCCTTGGTTCCTTCCGAACTTGTTGAGGCTATCCCGTAGCTTTAGCCATCCCGCCGTAGGAGCGGGCTCGTGATGTTTCCCGGTTGTGTGGGACCCTTTACAAAGTAGTCACCAAATTAGGACTCGAAGGGGAGAGATTTGGGATTGTCGGCCGGGACCTTTCCCCGTGGCAGCCTTCAAATCTTTTCCCTTTGCAAAGGTCCACCGGGAGGCCTCATATCCTGTGCCGTGGCGAGTATTTTGTCCTTTTACTTCGATGAGTTTGAAAGTTCCTTGTTGGCGCTTCCCTGCACCGAGGCCGTAGATAGCTCATTTTTCTCATCATTTTCAAGACCGTGGATTTTATCCCGAGTGACCGTCGATCTATGTTGCACACTTGGGCCTCGGGAGGCTCGACCGTGAAGCCCGTTAGCATGTGACCTTCCTCATCATGTTTGATTTCCGTAATAGGTATTCCGCCCGTATCCGTGCTTCTAAAGTGACTAAATCCCCGTAAATGGTCGTCGATCCCCATTCGAGACGAATTTCACACACCGGTGGAGGCTTGAGGCGACCCCTTTGACTTGGTGCAGCCAAGGTCTTCCAACAGGCATTGAAAGTAATCGGGATGTCGATAACCCGGAATTCCACAGTATCAATTTCTCGTCCAAACCAGAGGTCTAAAGTAGCAACTCCGAGGACTGCCGGGATGTTGAGTCGTAAGCTTTGACCGTGAGAGAAGAAGGCTTCAAGTCTCGTAGTCTTGATATCAAGCAAGCTCATGATCTTTGGCCGGAAGAATGTTCATTCCGACCCATTATCAACCAGACCCGAGGAGGCGTCGCTCATCCAAACTGGATCGTGATGAAGAGAGGCTCATTATGATCGCCCCAAATTGAGGGAGGTCGAGATCCGTGAAAGTGATTATGTTCCCGTAGTGGATGTTTCCAATCACCGTACCACATCATCGGGAGTAGCATCAATAGGCACGAGAGTGCGAGCTGCTTTCTTCCACTTCATTTTATGGGATAAGACGAAGTGAGTAGAGACCAGAGGGAAATGTTGGCCTCGTGTTTGCTTCAACCGGGTGAGCACGGATCCTCTTTTCGTGGTCCGGAGTTTCACTGCCTTAGCATAGGGCGGCGATCTTCTTTTGGTGCTCGGGTCCGTGGCCTTCTTATCTCGCCTTTGGGATTTCCTTGGAAAATCTCGCCCGCATCGGGTCAACAGATTAACTTCCTCATCGCCGTCTCTTGACCGGATTTCTTCAATGCCGCTAGTGGTCAATGGGGAGCCCTTTGGCTATTGGCCATTGGTTCCCGACGGAGTCTAGCGACAGCCGAGAAGCAGGCCGAGCCGTACCGGCTTCTTCCCGGGCGGCCCTTATAACCGGCTTCCCAAGTCACAAGCTTTTGGGTTTGGGGTTGTGTTGTTGCCCTCGATGGCCCACGCAGCTGTGGCGTCCTCCGATTCATTCTCATGGCCGGCCTTGCTCATAGTTATCATGCAACAAGAGTCGCTATTGTCTGACTCGCGGCTTTTCGATCTCATCCCCGGTATAGTGCAGCCATTCTCGATTCCCTTCGTAATACTCGTAGTTGGAGATGATTATAGCGTTCGCGTGGGAGGCGCATCCGGCATCATGCCGCTTTCTAGGACTTCTCGAAAGCCGACATACATTCGGGGAAGGTGACCTCTTCGGGTAACCCCGACAAGGAGTGTTACTTTGTTCGGGCGGATTTGATCTAACCATGGTTATCTTTTCATTTGGGCGGATGGGAGTTAATTTTCCTCTTTCGATCGTATCTTCGACTATCGCCCGGATCGGACACCCGAAACCCTTTCCCCAAAGCATGGTAGGCGTGTTGAATTCTAAGACATCCACGTGCTCGCATCCATGAAACTTCATGGCCTTCATGTCCTCTGCCTCATATTCGTCTTCCGAAGTTTCTTCGTCGTCGCTTGCCGATAACCAACCATTGTGGCTCGGCTCCCATGGGCTCATTTCCGCATGATCGTTCCTGCATTGTTTCCTGATCCGGCCTCGCTGGCTCTTCACTCGTCATCATCATCATCATTGCTGCCATCGGAATCATCTACCGGGATTTCGCCGAGAGGGAACGTCGGTCAAACCCGCTGGGGAATATGGGTGCGTGCAACCGCAAAAGTTGTCATATGTTCCCATTCCCTAAGTGGCAATTGTGACTCAGCCTTCTCCTCCCGTAAATTGCGGGGGAAGAGTGAGAGGGGGTGGCACGTATTTGACACTGTGTAGGATATAGAAGGAATCCTCCTCTTCCGATTCTTCGCTGTTCTCTGATCATATTCGGCTCTCCTAGAGCCAATTTGCAGAAGTGTACTAGCTCCGCATGCTCTTCGGCCTCTTTGCCGATAAGCCCCAAGCACGGTGCTCGCCTGAAACTTTCTTGCTCAATCTTTCTTGACTGCTCTAACCATCTTGTATAAATAGTTCTTTCATGTTCTCGAACGGAATGTACTGGGCTTCTTCTGCGTATCGGCCTTCCCTTCACCCGAAAATAGCGGGCCTCGTATTCTTGCAAGGAGTCTCCGACATGAGACCAAGATGGGTTGATTCGCTCGATATCCTCGAGGCCGAGGGGAATCCGAATCTCGTGATCCTCGACGAGATTGGCCACGGTATTTGGGGACCTTCATCGCATCTTCCCCGGGCGTGTGAAGATTCTCCGCATTCAATCATATTCACCGATTATGGTTCCGTGGCAATGATTTTTGATCGTGTTGGGCCCCTGTGGCCTTCCAACTTTCCTTGCTCTATTAGCCCCCGAATTGCCTTTTTCGCAGTAAAGCAAATGCCGCCGATGTCCGTGAGCTTGATGAAAGGCACAATACTTTGTAGTATCCACTGAGCATTCGGATTTCGGGTTGGAAATTCTCCAAAGGCCGCAAAGAAGCCTTCTTTCACCAGCCCCCTAAAGATGTCATTCAGTGGGCATTCCAAAGTTTTCGAGATTTATGACCCGCGGTCCGGGCTCGCCGGTTTCCCGGGAGCAAAAGGAGTCGTGTTATTACATTCCCGTCCCGCATAGTTAATCGTCTCTTTGCCTTTGGCAGAGCAGGGCGGTGTTTGCAGGAGGAGCCCGATATCTCGTAGGGCAAAAAGCTGAGTCCTGCTGTCGATCAGAGGCCTTTTCAAACTTAGCCGCAGAGTTAACCATGGCCCGCAAGTCTCGAGTATGGGAAGTGACTCGAGGGAGGCTCTCGATGTGGTTTCAAGCATGACCGGAAGATGTCCAGCTTGTTCCTCTTCGGAAGGAGGGATGGCCATTTCACCGAGTTTCGCATTCCACCGCTTGTAGAAGTCCCCAACATTCTCATCAGACGCCGCACCGTTGTTTGTAGGTCAACCCTATTTGTTTCCCATTCCAAGTTGGCCTTATATTTCTCTCGTGAAGGCATTGGTAATCTGGTCCCATGTGGCCCCGGCTTCGTGTTTCAAACTAAGAACCATTTTAAGGCACCGGACTTCAAGGATAGATCGAAATAGTCACTACCGCCGATTGGTACATCCTTTCGCTTTCATCGCCAAGGTATATGTGTCCAAATGGGTTTTGGGACATGCAAATTCCATCAAAGAGATCCAGATTTGGCATCACGAATTTGTGGGGCAAAGGGGAACAATGGAGTCCGGTCTCAGAGGCCTAAGGCGTACTTCGGCGCGCCCGGCGATCTCGCGCTTTCATTTCCTTGTGTTGTTCCATGAACCAGCCGATGAGGGTCTTGTGGCGGAACCATGGCATTCAAGCTAGCGGCCGAGCTAGAGAGAGGAGCTACCACCGGAGGCAGATCGGTGGAGGGAACGGCCGGTCCGGACGTAGGTGAAAACCCGTCCCGGGCCGAGTTACCCTGGGAGCATGAGTAGGAGCCTCGAGCAAAAGGATAGAACCTCGCGGCTTGCCGTTGATTTTCAACCGGCAAAGTAGGTGGGGGCAGCCCCGATGTGGCCTGATAACTTGGATTTCCAGAGTGGGGCCCGTAAGTAGGCTTCGAGTGCGGCCGCCGTCCTGATTGTTGAATTGCGTGGCCGCCGTGGCGAAGGTGTGTAACCCGGGGTACTGCGGTCCCGGTGATTCTGATGACACCGGGATGGAGGCTTGGTAACCCATAGAAGTCTCGAGTGAGGAATGGATTTGTGTGAGGAGCAAATTAACTAGTACTGTTCCGAGGAGGCTCCCGACCGCGGCCCGTAACCAAGCCGCGGCGGCATTCCGAACCGCGGCCGTTGCCGCGAGGGTCCGGATTGACGGCTCCGAACCGAGGAGGGATCCCGATTAGCCGTGGCATTCCGAGATAGCCCCAACCATGAGAAGACATTCCGTACCGATTTTGCCCCCACCGATTCAGGCCGTCTGCCGCATGGATCCGGTGGTCTCGCGGTCGGGAGCCGGCCGACCCGAAAATCGAGGAGCATGGGTTCTCGGTAGTGGCACCATAGGAGGTGGGTGGCGGCATCCCGTGTAATCGTGGCGACCGAGAGTGGGGTTGGCATCCTCGTCTTCTTCCACGGTGAAGGTGCCATCCGGATTGAGGCCGGCGGCCGCACCGTGACTCTTAATAGCCTCCATAAGGCCGTTTAGCCGTGTTTCCCTGTCGTAACCTCATCTCGTTCGCTAACCGATTCCACCGTTGCTCGTCCGAGGGGTCCCGGAGGCGGAGTGACGTTATCCCCATCATTACCGGCCGATGCGTACATTCTCAAACCCGAGTCGGAACAAATGGCGAAGCCGATGACGCGCTGACTCTTCCTAACCGGACAAACGGTGACTCGTGCCCGAAACCAAGCTTTGTGCGGAGCCGCGGGGAAAGGACATGAAGGTTCGATGTCCGGGAATGGAAGGAGGGTAGGTGTTCGGGGCTTTTAGGCTCATGCAACATGCAGCTATTTGTTCACGTTTACTTAAAACATGTTTTATTAACCTAATCGGTTGGAAAAGATTGCTCTTCTTTTCGCAAACTACTCGATTCCCGGATCAGCCGGGCCCCGTCACTACGTCTATAAGCCCCTCGTATTCCACCTCGTATTTCGACCTCCCAGGCGGATGTCTCGGCGAGGGTCCTATAGGGCAAGCGGGTCCCACCGACCGAAAGAAAACGATCCTAAAAGTCTCGGGTAATCGAGTCTTAACGAGCATTCGATGTAAATTACGGACAAAGCCGACGCCGAAAGTCAAGATCATGTCCGAGGGCTCGACAAAGCTCGGCATGATTTGACCGATAAGCGTCCACGATTGATCTTGACTTGTCGTCGCTAAGCCGTAATTAGGCATGGAATAGTCATTAATCCTTGATGACTCAAAGGTCAATGCCGGGAGTCCGTTGTATAATTTGTGCCGCCAAACCGAAGTCAAGGCGCCTGGCCAATATCTTGGTCAAAGTCTCGCGGCGGAAAACCGGCGTAACTTCGACCGATTAGGGACCCGAAAGATATTGAGTCGGTATGCCGACAAAGGCTTGAAAGGAAAGGTCTATACACCGGACAGTGGCATGACACGTACTTTACTAAAACCAACCGGGTCTCTGACAAAGTGTGTCACGGACAAGTGCATGGTCGACACGAGGCTCCACGGGATGTTTGGTAGTCCCGTGCTCATCCGAGAGGCGTAATAAGACCAAACGGACCGCGACAAGGATTTCCCTGTTAAGGACGTAGTGTGCAAGTGTACGGTCACGTGCGCGTAGTGTGCAAGGCCTATATTCTTTTTCCGAGTAAAATAGAGATTTTTTTATGTGTCTTAAAAAAATATGATGCATGATTTTTTTTTGGAAATTTTCTTTTTTTTTTTTTTGAAAATTTTTTTTTTTTTGAATTTTTTTTTTGATTTTTAATAAGCACGTAAGCACGGAAATTCCGACGTTAGGGACATTATTCCGACAACCAAAATTTTGACTTTCTCCGAGGCGGCCAAAACAACATGAAAACCGTGCAAAAATCAACACACACACAAAATGATTTTCAAAGCCGGACGGAAGCTTGACCCTCAAAAGCTTTTTTTTTTTTTTTTGAAAACGGTGATACCGGTACGTGGGATTGTTAGACGACAATTTATCCCCGACTCGTGTTAGGAGGCGATAACGGGAAATTTAGTGGTTTCCACCAATATACCGAATACCATTTTTTTATTAAAAAGCTTAGTCCCCAAATGGAGTCGCCACCGTGATGATGTTGCCATTCGCGGAAAATTCGATTTTGCGTTTCTTTGAAAAACCAAATAAAACCGGAAAACGGAGTCGCCACGCCATTTTTAATTTTGAAGGCCAAAACTTTGAAAAAGCCCGAGATCAGAGATTTAGGTTCGGAGGTCATGTTACGCGTCGGGAAGGACGTTAGTGTGCACTCCGACGCGCCTCGTAAAACGAGTCTTCCAAGCTGAAAATCATTTGTGTGTGTGTGTGTGTGTGTGTGTTTTGGCCAAAATAAGTTGAAACTCAGAAAAGTAAAAATTGGGATATCTTTTTAAGACTTTAAACTGATCCCATGATTTTTTGAAGATTTTTTGGATTGAGATTTGGTACTCAAAAGACCTTTTGAAGTTGAGAGCCATTTCTGCCAGAATGAAAAGGCAGTGGACCTTTGATTTTAAAAGGGATTCAAGGGTCTTAAAACTTCATAATCTGGATAAACTCAGAGAATGAAAGTTGTTCTAGACACCTTAAATAAAGTTTGTGCGAAGGAATTTTCCATTTTGGAGAAGATTTGAGGGGTCAAAACCTTCTGGAAACCTCAGATATGAGATCTGGATTCTCAGAAGCTGATGAACTAGCCTCTGAAAGAAAATTTGAAAAGAGGAGTTTTACTCACCCAAAAAATAAGGTAAAAATATGTCTGGAAAGCTCTGGATGTTGGCTACAAAAAGTATTTTGTAGTCAACACCAAATTCCAAGTTCATCTGTGTCCAAAAATTAAGACCATGGACTGAGGTCTGAGAAAATTGCTACTGGACAGCAACTTCTCAAGAAAGAAAATATGATTTTAAGGGGGTTTTGCATCCATGCTTGTCCCCATTTCCCTAGGTTTTGGCTAGTGATCACTAGACATTTTAGTGGTGAATCAACTATACCAAACCATCCTTGGGGTACATTAGGACTAAGCATTTCATTTGCTTGGGAAGGGGAATTTTATCCTTTGAAATCAAGATTTTATGCTTGAAAATGGTTTTTAGGGTTTTGAAAATGAGTTTTCTTTGCAAGAAAGTAAGAAAAGCTTAAAAATAATTTTGATCTTTGTAGAAGATCATCCATGGAGATGGTCTTCCATGGTGATCTTCTTAGATCTAGAGAAAGAAGATGAAAGAACTACATTTTGTAGTTTGAAGATGCATGCATGGTTGAGATTTAGGGTTAGGAGGAGGAGGGTTTACCAATCTTCCTTGTGTTCTTGAGTGTTTGGCTTGAGTGTATGAGTGTTTAGGGATTTAATATGAGAGTGAGTGGATGAATATGAGTTGGGAAAGATTGAGAGAAAAAGGTGACAATTCTTGAAGAATTCTCACCGTTTTCTCTCTATATTTCGCCGCAGGTTCGGTGCAAAATGTGTTCTTCCTTTTATTTTTGTGGACTCGGAGGGCTCAATTTATAGCCCTCTAAAATTGACAATCTCATCCGCGCGGATGATCCAGCAAAATGCGGTAATCGTTCATTAAATGCTGTCACTTTGGACAAGAAGGAATAATCTTTTTCAAAATTCAAATTGACCAAATTGCTTTTGTGTTTCCAAACCATTGCCATTTTTGGTTTTCTTCTTTTGTTTTGCTTTTTGAGATTTTTTTTAAGGTTTAACCTTAAATAACAATGCCCATTTTACCCTCACTTTGTTAGAAATGTTAGGATAGTTAGGAATTGTTAGAAATGTTATAACTTTCGTTAATTTTCTAACGAAAATTCTAACAAGCCTCAAATTGGAGCACTTACAGCGCTTTGATATAATCAATTTCGCTTAATAGAAAATTCAGCTTTCATCAAGGCAAATGACTAGCAAGACAATAGACGAGAAGCTCCCCTTACATCCAAGCATCTCGAAGGGATAAATTCCCACCAATTTACTCTAATACTCTATGACCGAACGACCTTCCTCGCATAGAGAGGTAAAGCATCAAAATTACCTAACACCTATGATCAATGACCTTTCTCAAAGATAGAGAGGTAGAGCGCGTAAAAAATTACCATCAATACCAATGACCGAATAACTTTCCTGCGGCATACAGAGGTAAAACATCAAAATTGTACAAGACTTATGACCGAACGACCCTTCCTCGGCATAAAAAGCAGAGACAAGTACTCAAAAATTATTCTAAGACCCATGCACCGAGCAAATCCCTTTCCTCGACATAGAGAGATAAAACAAAATAATCCAAGCGTTATGCCGAGCACCTTCCTACCCTAATGAATAAAAAATTGCAAATTATCCAAGTGTTTAGACCGAACGAGCTTCCTCGCCTTTAAAAGCTAAATACAAATGTGACGAGGAAACCTTACTTTCGGTCTCTCTCAAGAAAGTCAAGTAACGTAAGTTGCAATAAATGTTCAAGATTTCACTCATTTAACATACATTCAAACTACATCAACATTCAATACAAAAAGCATTCAAACAAAAAGCAGCTCATATCAAAGTAGTAAATTAAAGACGACAAGGAGATGAAGAAAATTCATTATATTAATGAAATGTTGAAGTACAAAGAGGCCCTATTCTAATAGTACATCAAAGAAATCAAAGCAAAAAGACCCTAAGCTTGATCACCTCCCCCAAAAGATCATCCTGTTCAGCCAGCCAGCTAGGAATGATGACTCGCTCGGTCTAGCTTCCTCGGCTTGAGCTCCCCGCCACAGCTCCACCGCGGCATCACCTCCTCGTCTTTCCGAACTTATGCCCTCATCCTCAATCTTCTCAATAAAGAGTACGTATACATGCGGATCGAGAGGGAGGAGGAACCTGCTGTGACGACCATCTGGAAAAGCATCTAGAGAGAGGCAATGACCCTTAGAGCATTGCCGGAAAAAGGAACGAGGTAGTGCACCGACCGGGTTGCCTCATTGTGGGCAAAGGCCCTGGGCGTATAAGCCGAGTAAGTCCCTCCTGTGTCAGAGACCAATAGAAGGATCCACCAGCGGCCCTTCGGCTAAGTGTAAAAAGTCACCTGAGGCCATAGCGGTCATCTTCTCCGCCACAGCCTGTTTAAAGGCCGAGCTAGCCTTGTAACTCCGGCTACGGCCTCGTACTCCCTAGAGAGGATGCTAGCCGCCAACTCTTGTAGCCGGCGTACACCTCCTCGCCTCTCTCGAGGGCCTCATTTCTTTGCCCCTCCAAATTCGGTCCCTTTGAGCCTAAAGAATTCTTCCTTAGCTAACAAAATTCTTCTGTCACCTTCTTCTCTTCCCTCGGCTTTTTCCTTTGCCGCTTTAAATGCTTTAACGTTAGGACGGAGGTTATCGAGGAGCTCCATGTGCTCTTCGTATCATCCTTGTCCTCCTCGGCCTATTGCTCAAGTTTTTGCCCTTTCGACTTCAGCCGCCTTAGATTTGATGGCCCCATACAATGAGACCGTGGAAAGCTACAAAGCACAAAGAAAAGTCGAAAAATACAAGTATACAAACATGACGCAGGAAGGAAAATGAAAACCGTGAAAGCTTACCTCACTCGCAGAAGGCCTTTCCCACGGCCGGAACCTCCATGGGCGCCGGGACTCGGAGTTCAAAAGTTGGTCCAGTGAGCTCATCGTCCATTGACCTATATATCACCGCTCATCTACCCTTAGTGGGGGCCTTTATGGCTAAGACATCCATCCCCTTAAAGACAGGGGGCTTCACGTGCCTCTGCACAAATTGCCGTTCGGCCTCAAAGCATATGTTTTTATATGCCGAGCAAAGAGCGCAATCGAGGATTCGCTCAGCTGCCATCCTCTTGGATGAGCTCCGCCACCCCTGCTTCCACCCTTGGCCTTTTTATGAATAGGGGTCCTCACTCGCGGCGTCAATCTCCTCGGTCGCGAGATAGATCGGTGCGCCTTATTGCCTCCTCGCCCGTGGTAAGGGGTGGCCGACTCCGGGAGCCCCGCTCTCTCGCACGCGCGTCCCCGCCCTTCTTTTTCTCCCTCGCTGGAGGCCTCAACACCTTCCACCGGCTTCGTAAGGTGCAAAGCACCACCCTCCTGTTCGGTCGGAAACCTAACGGTTTATTTTATATCTGCAAGCGCACGGGCTATTGTAATATAGCTAGTGCAAGTACGAGTCGATCCCACGTAGACAGTGGTTTACTTAAGTAGATATTTTTGTCTTTAGAAAATATAGAAAACATTCGGGTAGATAAAATTTGTTTTAGAATAACAGAGAGCATAAACGTAAAAATACTTTAATTGAAATCTTATAAACGAAGCATTCTCGGGATTGGAAATCATACTTTATTATTCTTATTCATCAA
>JAFEMH010007044.1:0-62500 GCA_022495995.1 Adenophora triphylla var. japonica
CTCGGCTTGCCCTATCGGGCGTGCCGGTTGGTCCCTGCGGAGCGCTGCTACGCAGACGGGGACGATTACGAGCCCGAGATTTTCAGGGCTCCGAGAGGAGGTGGGCCCGAGTCGCATAGAGGGCCGGGGGCAGACGTCGGGCGCTAGGGATTTTGATTGATTACCCCCACGATTTTTACGAGATTTTGAGATTTATAGTAGGATTGAGATTTGTACGGCTTATGCGCATTTTTTTTTTCTTCTTTTCTTTTTTTTTGATGTAATAATTTAGGATTATTGATGTTTGTTTGTTTTTTTTTTTTTTTTTTTGCATGCACTCTTTTTTTTTTTGGAATGTAATAATTTAGGATTTTATTTTATGAATGCAATGCGGTATGAATGCGGTGTTAGGCATGAGCCTTGGTTTTTTTTTGGCAAGGGTGTTAGTGTTTTGGTATATGGGTGGTTTGGGGAGGTTTTTGCACGGGTTAGGAGCAGCGGGACGGAATATTCCTCTTTTGGTGTAGCGGCTTGGGCTGTTGCGGATTTTTACGATGGAAACGCAAACATATCCGCGCGGATAGGAAGCTGCATCGACATTGTCCCTTTAATTTTGCTCTCAGATGTCTGGTCTCACTTTATTTCAAATTCAAATATCCTCTTCAACCTCCGATTCCAGACAGCCATTTTCGGGAGAAAAGAGAAAATCCATGGAAAACCTTAGAAAAGCTCCATCAAAATTGTCCCAAGAATCCCCGAATGTCATTCTTCAACAAGTTCGAGGCTTGGTCAGGGAGATTATGCATGAGAGGAGGTCGCTTCTTTGAAGAAGAAGGTATAAGGTGAAGTGCTTATGGTCTCTCGAGGAATTGATTTAGGATTATGAGCTTTTGAGGGCTTGCTTTGCTCATTTTGGGACACTAGGAAGGCATGTCTTTTGCCTTTCCTTCAACGAGATTATTCACATGGAAGAATTTCGGGCACTTGCTTGGAGGTCGGAGAGGTGGAAGAGATAGCGGTTCCACTTTGCCGGAGGAAGCTTCTTTATTGTTGACGGGTGTGCGTCCTCCTTCATCTTTCCCGGAGGAAAGCGCGAGAGTATGATCGCGTAGTCCGATCATTTTGATATTTCCGAAGCCTTCCCGATAGGTTTTAGGGGCCTAGGCTTGGTGGATGATGCCTATTGGGATGCCTTTGCACTTTGTATGTTTGGCTTTCCTTTGTTCATGGTCTATTCCTTTGGGATGCTGTGCCATCGGTCTTTGCTGGATGTTGTCGTTACACTTTGTCGCTTTGGGCGAGAAGATAGCCGTTGTTCTTTACGATCTTTGGGGAGAGGCTTTTCATGCTCTCGATAGGCCCGACTACCGGGGAGAGACGGTATATATGCGCGAAGCGGCCCGTTCCTAACGGCTTGACCACAGTGGGCGATGGAGGCGTTTGGGGATTCTTCGGGAAACTCCCGACAGTGATCGAAGCCTTGGACATTTTGCCGGGAGGGTTGCTTTGTGGATTTCGATGATCCCGGGGACTCGTAGGAGCGTTGGATGGGCTGGTGCTGCCGGGAGGCAGAAGATATCGAGATGAGTCGAGTGCCTTGTTGGCGGGTGGAGACTACATGCAGAGTGCTTGGGACCCGGGTCTCATGTGGTCATGCTTGAGGGCTTTCTCGGTCCGGCTTCTATATTCCGTCTTTGGTTACGAAGACGGTTCGGCTTGGAAGCGGAGGTTCCTTTGGAGAACTTTGATGATATAGCCGTCGGGGTGGTGGCTCCTGTTTTTATGGATGATCCTTCGGTGTTTCCCTTTCTTTCCCGAGCATGGAGATATGACGTTTTTCCTCCTCGGGTTATCCTCGAGCGTCCGAGGCGGTGTTCACGACCACTTGGTACAGATTGGTACGAGAGGCATTTGGGGAGACTCGAGATGGCTATTTTGATGCGGCGTGAGGCCATTGTGGGTGCGGAGGACACATGGCGTTTCGGAGAGGAGGAGGGCGAGGCGAGGCCCAGCCCTCGCGACGGGGAGCGGAGACGCGCGTGACCGACTATGAGGCTTACGTCAAGAGACGGGGAGAGGAGGGCTCCTATGCTACCGGCTAGGCTACGGGAGATGAGAGATGACGCTAGGGCTACTAAGGCCACGACGGAGGTTGGTTTGATAGATCCTGTTCCTATACGAGCTTGGTAGGAGGAAGACCGGCATTTTTCTGTTCGGAAAAAGAAAACTCGAAGGGGGAAGAAGAGGGGAGAGGCCGGTTGGGAGTGGCTTGGGTGACTCACGAGTTTTCAGTATCCACTTTCTTGTCATGGCGAGACACATTAGTTTGATTATGTATCTTAAGTTTTCTTTTAGCGAGGTTGCCGGTTGTAGGAATGAATCGGGCTTAGACTCGTCAAAAAGTTTTTAACTTGTAATGAATATTTGAATTGCTTGAGTTTTCGAGACGCTTTCATGGTCGATCGGTTGTATTGATGTCAAAGTATGACTTTTATTTGTGTTTTAGGCCGAACCGTTTCCATTTGCCTACGTTCCCCTCATTTTGAGGAGCTCGGGTCTTCGTAGTTCAACCCGATTTTTTTTTGTTTTTTTTTGTTTTTTTTTTGTTTTTTTGTTTTTTTTTTTTTTGGTGCAACCTGTTTTTACCTAGGCCGCCCTTTTCGGGTTTTCAACCTAGTTGGGTATTACTCTTTTAGCACTCTTTTTTTTTTGACTTCTTTTTTTTTTGTTTTACGCGTAGTATCTGCGCGACTTGTCACCATTCACGGTTGGGTGTCTGAGGGATTCCGTCGAGGTGCATAAGTTGCATGGCTCCTCAGGAGAAGATCTTACGGGCGACGTATGGCCCGACCCATCCACGAGGCTCCCATTTGCCGAGGGGTTGATACGGGTGGGGGCTTTTCTTTTAAAACGAGATCCCCTTCTCGGATCTCCCGATGCTTTACTTTCTTGTCGAAGGCTGCGGCCATTCTTCCTTGGTAGGCTCGGATGTGTTCCATGGCTTTCAATCGTCGCTCATCTAGCGGGGCCAATTCGTCATGGCGACTGCGGAGCCATTCGACCTACGTTGATACGGCTTTCCACATTAGTATACGGAGCGAGGGGATCTCTAGCTCGATTGGGAGTACGGCTTCCATTCCGTATGTGAGGGCAAACGGTGTTTCCCCGATTGCCGTTCGGCCCGATGTTACGTAGCCCCGAGTGCCAGTGTAACTTCTCGGGCCAATCTGCCTTGGACGGCCATTTTCCGGATGATATTTTCCGAGTCTTGTTTCTTTGCTTCAACGGGCTCCCGTTGGTTTGGGGCTGTAAGGAGATGACTTGTGACGGAGTTGTCGGAATTACGCCGGCGGTTTTCGCATTCCCCTTCGAAGTGGGATCCATTATACGAGATGATTTCGGCGGCAACCCGTATCTGCATATGATGTTCTCTTTGATGAAGAGGGCTACTTTTCTTGAGTTGAGGATTTTGTAGGACTTGGCTTCCAACCCACTTGGTGAAATAATCCCACGGCTACCGGGAGCGAATTCGTGGCCGTTCTTTGCTGATGGTGTGATTTTGCCTATGACATCGATTCCCCAGTGACGAAAGGCCGAGGGGTTGTCATGCGGTATAACTCGTGAGGAGGCAAGTGATTAAGATTGGAGTATCGGCGGCATTTGTCGCGGCTTTTGTGAAGCTGGATGCGGTCGGTTTCCATGGAGATCCAAAAGTACCCCATTCTCGGTATGATTTGCATCGGAGCTCGAGCATTCATGTGAGGAGCCGCGGTACCACCATGTATTTCTTTCATGAGTTCGGTAGCCTCTTGTTTGCCGATACATCGCGGGGAGGGGGCCTTGATAGCAGCTTCTTGTATAGCATATTTCCCAAAAAGAACATAATGGGAGGCGAGCCGCCGAGTGAGAGACTTTTCGCTTTGATTCCTTCTTTATATTCCCCATCTTCATTTTGAAAGGGGCCTCGCCATCCTTCCAGTGCTTGGTAGATACGAGTGTACCGAGGATCATTGGCCGGTTCGGCTTACGCCGATTTCAAAGCAATAGCGGGATTTTCTCTTCTCACAGGCTACGAATGGTTTGATGGACTTCCCTTCGGGTATTTCAACGAGGAGGCTAGCGTTGCCGAGCATCTGCCAAATGCATTGCGATCCACACAGGCAAGTAATGAAAGGCGATCTCCTTGAATTGAGTTACTAGCTCTTCCATGTAAGTGTGATATTTACGTAGACCGGGTCCACGGTCTTCCATTTGTTAGAGACACGATTGATGATGAGGGCGAGTCACCATACACCTCCAATTCCTTGATATTTCTTTCAGGCGGCTTCTGACCGGCTATGCAAGCCGTATTCGACGTTGTTGGTGACTTAAAGTTCAACCACTTGCTGCCCTATGGGGGTGTGTTCGTCGGTAGGATCGACCGAGAAGCATTCCTATTCCGTTCCCCCTTTTGTTTGACGCCCCGTCGAAGAAGAGTTGCCAGCGATTTTCTCCTTCTAGAGCGAAAGATTCCATCATGTCGGGAAAGTGAGGTTCGAGTCCTCGGGACTCATCACTTGGGAAATCGGCCAAATGTTACGCCATTATGCGTCCTTTTACGAATTTCCTTGAAACATAAGTGATGTCATATTCGGCCAAAAGAACGACCATTTTGCCAACCTCATGGAGATGGAAGGCTTGTCGAACGAGATATTTGATGGGGTCTATCCTTGAGACAAGATGTATCGGGTGAGGCTGCATGTAGTGTTTCAACTTTCCACACTACCCGGACCAAACTGCGCCAAGTCTTCATAGCGAGTAATTGAGTTCGCTTCCTTGGAGCTTTACGCTACAGAAATAGATGGCGTTTTCGATCTTGGAATCTTTCTTCTCTTGAGCTAGCATAGCCCCAATTCTTTGTATCAGTGACAGTTAGATATAGCAAGAGTGGCTTTTGCCGATGTGGTGGGCGAGAGAATCGGGATTCACAAGGTATGCCTTGATACATTGAAGGCAGGCGACATTACGGAGTCCATTCACGTAGTAGGCATTTTCTTCATCAACTTGAAGATCGGCTCGCGGATCGAGGTCGGTGATTCTGGCGGCTTATGTATTGCGGTCTTCCCATGAAGGATTTCACTTACGTCGGTGTCGGGGTGGCTTCATTTCAACTATCGCCTTGATTTTACGGGGATCTACTTCGATTCCCCGTTACGTCACCATATATCCTAGCACCTTACCTCGTCTTACACCGAAGGTACACTTACATTGGATTCGGATCTCATGTTTGTGGTCTCGGAGGCGGCCGAAGAATTTTCTTAAATCAACAAAGTGCGGCCATCGATCCTACGGAATGTATTATCATGTCGTCCACATAGACCTCAATTTCTTTGTGGATCATGTCATGGAGCAACGTAGCTGCCCTTTGGTACGTAGCCCTGGCATTCTTTAGTCAGAATGGCATGGCCGTGTAGCGATATGTGCCCCGAGGGGTTGTGAAGGCCGTTTTGGCTTGATCTTCTTACGCCATTTTGATTTGGTTGTGGCCGGCAAAACCGTCGACGAAGGATTTAACTTCATGGTTGGCCGTGGAATCTACCGAAAATGTCGATGTTTGGCGAGGAAATCGTCTTTTGGGTGGCTTTGTTCAAGTCTACAAAGTCTACGCTTGACACGGATCTTTCCGTTGGCCTTGGTCATAGTTACTATGTTGGAAAGCCATGTAGGGTATTCAATGACCACGATGAACCATGCCACTGAGCATCTTTTCTATCTCCTCTTTCACTTGCTTAGGGACCATTCGGGCTTAATTCTTCTTAGCTTACGCTGCGGCTTGACTTAAGGTTGAGCGGTATTCGGTGCTTTCAACTATGAAAGGATCGAGCTGGCATATCTTTATAGGACCATGCGAACACATCCCACGAATTCTTTTAGCGGCTCAATTAGGGCATCCCTTTCGGTCCCTTCGAAGAAACTACCAATCTGCGTCTCTTTAGGCTCTTTACGCGGTTCCCAAATTCACACTTGTCAAAATCTCTTCGGCGGCTTGGGCTCGATTTTCCTCTTTCCGGACAACTTTGCTTAAAGATTTCTTTGATATATTGTTCATTTAATGTGTCCGCTTCTTCATCTAAGTGAATCTTTATTAAGCTTGTTTTTAGATCATTAGTTAATTAAATCATTAGTTAAAGTGGCAATTAAGGGATACTCGAAAGGTTCGTCATTTCATTGAGAATAAAAGGGAATACGATTATTGGCTACAATTTCGTGGTCTTCGAGGCGTGAGGCCATCGGACGACTCGGAAGACTCAAACTCAACAACGAGAGACTCGAGAGGACTTTACAAAGGTTGACACGAAAGGGACGGGGGACCAATCCAAGTTTGGTGATCATTTCTTCTTTGGTCGCGGACGGGCACAGAGAGTTTCCCAATTCTTTAGCGGCATTCTTTGTCGGGGAGCCTCATGACTCGGGGCTGTCTCTTTTCTGTTCTCCTTCCTCGATCCTTGCTATCATCTCTTTCTCTAAACCGGGATCAATTGTGTCGGCGTCGAAAGGCGAGCATGTGGATGTAGGGATCTTCCTCAATGCAGGGATTTCCATTTCGTCACAATCGTACCGCTCAATCCCGGATGTAAGGGCGTATTGCGTCTCGGTGTCTTTGCTAGAAAAATCTCATGTCCCATGCTTGAGCGGAAAGGCTTGGCTGGGCATTCGGCAAGGAGGATGTCCACACGACGTTCATAGATTCGAGTTGAGTATGACGATGCTTGTCGATCTTTATCATGAAAATTTCCTGACTTGGCGGGGTCGGAGAGTAGGTTTGAAGAATGGTAACAAAGCTGTGATTAGGAGCAAGGGGTTTGTGTGTGTGTATCATGGCGGCGTTCAATGTTTCCTTCCGGTATGCCTCCGAATGTTGGAAATGACAATTGGATTTGATGAATCGACCTCTTGAGTACGCTGCGCTTGAGTGCGTTGACATAGTTGGCATCGCCGGATTACAGGGGATTACGGCGAGACTTGCCCAGATAGTCGCTTGGTCGACTCGGAGGAGGTAGCCCGGTGTACGGCTAAGAGCATGCTTGGTAACGGTCTCGGCTTCATTCCCTATGAGGAAAGGCTGTCGCCCCTTATGACTTCAAGGTCCCCTTGTCGGTTAATGAATTTGACACATTGGTGGAGAGTGGAGGCTATGGCTTTCATGTGATGCAACGAGGGGCGCCACTTTAGTAGAGTTTTGTGAACTCGGAGGGATATCCATTACATGGAACCTTGCGGGCACCATTTGTTCGTACCGAGTTCCGAGTCACTGTCCCCGGGATGGGGCGGGACGATGCCATCATATGCCTTGGCCCGGCCGGGTAGATGGGACCATGTGCGCTTTCATTGATGCGTAAGGCCCGCATCATGCGAGGGGGAGGACATTAACGGCTGATCCGTTGTCCACCAATACTCCGAGGAGCGATCTTGTGTTGAGCTTAATGGTGATGTACAAAGCTTCATTATGTTGGGAGACATCTCTTGGTAAATCTTCGTCGCGAGAAGGTGATCATGCTTTGCCCATTATAGGCGGGGGTCATAGATTTGGTCCTTATCTCGGGATAGAGAGTCATCGAAGCCGGTCACTTCGTGCTTTTTCTTGCGAGGTAGAGCCTTTGCCGAAGCCCACAGGTTATGCGAGGCCTTTTGTGGCGGTTGCCATCTCCGGTCAACATTTTGATTGAGTGGGAGCGCCCGGCCAGCGTCGGTTTTCTTCGTCGGTGTATATTCGGGAGGCTGGACAAAGCGGGAACCTTGGGCGACCCCAGGGGTTGGACTTTTGTTGCACGGTACTGCGGCATCCGAAGGTCTTAATTCCGTCGTTGGCAAGGCTTTTACGCTCTTTTACCTGTTTGCTTTGGGGAAAAGGCGGCGGAGTAGAGTACATAATAATCAAATCCCCGAGATGGCTCCCAGGCGTTCCCAGCTGTTATCACCGGCCTCGAATCTCTCCTTCAATTTTTCTTTGGGAGGAAATTTTCTTTTCTTAGGAGGACGGTCCTCGTGTATCCGATCCACTGATAATCCCTTTCAAGGCAATCGGGACAGTCACAAATATCCCACCAAATGTGTTCTACGGGCGGTGGCGGATTTGGGACCTCGGGTTGGCGGTCTTTGGAATGACTTTGAGTGGAGGCTAGTCAGGGGGATGCTGCTGTTTGGGCTCATGCAGGCGAGTGATTGGACTCGCCAGGATAATGAGAGATATTGAGGTCACGAGGAGCAGGCATATGTTTCTCCTTCGGGGTAGCCCCGGATCGGTTGGGATATTGTTAAGGTCCCGAAGTCGCGTGTGGCCTCTTCAATCTAGGCTGCTTTATGCGTTACAGCGTTCTTCCGGGGCTTTGATGGCTGACCATATTTCTTCAATTGTTCCACTTGATTTTCATCACTCAGGCGATATTTGTGGGATCATCACTTTGAGAGGGGACAGGCGACGGTATAGGAACTCTTTCGTCCTGGCTAACATTTGGGGGCCGGTTGCCCTGTAAGTCGACGGGCGAGTCCACGGCGGTGGAAACATAGGAATCTTGGGGTAGCATCTTGATGTATAGGGACGATTAAGAAGAGGAGGAGAACCCTCTTCCTTCTTTGCGGTAAAAGTGCCATTGGAATTGAGGCGATAGTCAAACCATGACTTGCGGCAACCCCCGAGAAAGTCATCAATTTGAGCCTCATGTCGAAGTCTCATCTGTTCTACCAAGCTGGATCCAATCTTGAGTGCATGCGAGGGATTTTAGAGGACGGAGCAACGTGGTCCCCATCATTTCCGGCGATGCGGACATTACTGAAACCCGGAGTCGGAACAAAGCGGTGAAGGCGACGATGCGCTTGACTCTTCCCAGCGATCAAACGATGACCCGGTGCAGAAACCAAGCTTTGTGAGGAGGCTGCGGGGAAAGGACACGAAGGATTCGAGATGTGCAGGAATGGAAGGAGGGTAGGTGTTTGGGCATTGGGCTCATGCAACATGCGGTTATTTGTTCACGTTTTACTTAAAACATGTTTTATTAACCTAATCGGTTGGAAAAGATTGCTCTTCTTTTTCGCAAACTACTCTGGATCTGGATCAGTGGGCCCGTCACTACGTCTATAAGCCCCTCGTATTCCACGTATTTCGACCTCCCGGGGTGGACAACCCCGGCGAGGGTCCTATAGGGCAAGCGGGTCCCACACCGGCCCAGAAAGAAAAACGATCCTAAAAGTACGGCGGGTAATCGAGTCTTAACGAGCATTCGATGTAAATTACGGACAAAGTGACGTCAAAAGTCAAGATCATGTCGAGGAGCTCGACGAAAAGTCGGCATGATTTGGGTGATAAGCGTCCACAATTGATCTTGACTTGTCGTCAGTTAAGCCGTAATTAGGCATGGAATAAACATTAATCACTTGATGACTCGGTGTCAAATCTTTGGGAGTCGGTGTATAATTTGTGCCGATCGGGCCGAAGTCAAGGCGCCAGGTCAATATCTTGGTCAAAGTCTGCGGCGGAAAACCGGCGGAACTTCGGCGATTAGGGTCCCCGAAAGATATTGAGTCGGTATGCCGGCAAAGGCTTGAAAGGAAAGGTCTATACACGGACGGGGCATGACACGGACCGGACTAAAAACCAGCGGGTCTCGGACAAAGTGTGTCACGGACAAGTGCATGGTCGACACGAGGCTCCATGGGATGTTTGGGTAGTCATGTGCTCATCAGAGGCGTAATAAGACCAAACGGACCGCGACAAGGATTTCCGGGTTAGGGACGTAGTGTGCGGTGTACGGTCACGTGCGCGTAGTGTGCAAGCGATCTATATTCTTTTTACGAGTAAAATAGAAATTTTTTTTGTGTCTTAAAAATATGATGCATGATTTTTTTTGAAAATTTTCTTTTTTTTGAAAATCCTTTTTTTTTTTGAATTTTTTTTTGAAATTTAATGAACACATAAGCACGTAAGCACGAAAATTCCGACAGTTAGGGACATGATTCCGACAGTCAAAATTTTGACTTTCTCCGAGGCGGCCAAAACAACACGAAAAATGTGCAAAAATCAACACACACACAAATGATTTTCAAAGCGGGACGGAAGCTTGACCCTCAAAAGCTTTTTCTTTTTTTTTGGAAAACGGTGATACCGGTACGTGGGATTGTTAAACCACAATTTATCCCCGACTCGTGTTAGGAGGCGGTAACGGGAAGTTTAATGGTTTCCACCAATATACCAAGTATCATTTTTTTTTTGGAAAAAGCTATAGTCCCCAGCGGAGTCGCCACTGTGATGATGTGTCGCCATTTCGCGGGAAAAAATTCGATTTTTCTGCGTTTCTTTGAAAAAAACCAAATAAAACCCGAGAAAAGAACGGAGTCGCCACGCCATTTTTGTTTTAAGGGCCAAAACTTTGAAAAAAGCCCGAGATCAGAAATTTGGGTTCGGAGGTCATGTTACACGCCGGGAAGGACGTTAGTGTGCATCCGGAATGCCTCGTAAAACGAGTCTTCCAAGCTGAAAATCATTTGTGTGTGTGTGTGTGTTTTGGCCAAAATAATTTGAAACTTAGAAAAGTAAAAATTGGGATATCTCTTTAAGACTTTAAACTGATCCCATGATTTTTTGGAAGATTTTTGGATTGAGATTTGGTACTCAAAAGACCTTTTGAAGTTGAGAGCCACTTCTGCCAGAATGAAAAAGGCAGTGGACCTTTGATTTTGAAATGGATTCAAGGGTCCTAAAACTTCATAATCTGGATAAACTCAGAGAATAGAAGTTGTTCCAGACACCTTAAATAAGATTTTTGAGAAGGAATTTTCCATTTTGGAGAAGATTTGAGGGGTCAAAATCTTCTGGAAATCTCAGATATGCAATCTGGATTTCCAGAAGCTGATGAACTAGCCTCTAAAAGAAAATTTGAAAAGAGGAGTTTTACTCACCCAAAAAATAAAGTAAAAATATGTATGGAAATCTCTGGATGTTGGCTACAAAAAGTGTTTTGTAGTCAATACCAAATTCCAAGTTTATCTGTGTCCAAAAATTAAGACAATGGACTGGGATCTTGGAAAATTGATACTGGACAGCAACTTCTCAAGAAAGAAAATATGATTTAAAGGGGGGTTTTGCATCCATGCTTGTACCCATTTCCCTAGGTTTTGGTTAGTGATCACTTGACATTTTAGTGGTGAATCAACTATACCAAACCATCCTTGGGGTACATTAGGACTAAGCACTTCATTTGCTTGGGAAGGGGATTTTAATCCTTTGAAAATGAGATTTGATGCTTGAAAATGTTTTTTAGGGTTTTGAAAATGTGTTTTCTTTGCATGAAAGTAAGAGAACTTGAAAATAATGTTGATCCTTGTAGAATATCATCCATGGAGATGAACTTCCATGGTGATCTTCTTGGATCTAAGACAAGAAGAAGAATGAACTACATTTTGTAGTTTGAAAATGCATGCATGGATGAAAGATTTAGGGTAAGAAGAGGGAGGTTATACCTATCTTCTTTGTATTTTGGGGCTTTGGCTTGAATGTATGAGTGTTTGAAACTTTGAATGTAAGAGTGTTTGGGTTTGATTTGAGTGAGTGAAAGTTGGGAAGATTCAAGAGAAAAAGGTTACAATTCTTAAAGAATTCTCCTTTGTTTTCTTAGTATATTCGCCAAAATACGTGAATTATGCTCTTGTTCCTCTTTATTTTTGTAGTGGAGGGCTCAATTTATAGCCCTCTGAAAATTGCAATCTCATCCGCGCGGATAGGACTGCGGCGTGCCTTTGTTCATTAAATGCTGCTCCGGGCTTTGGACAAGAGGAATAATCTTTTTTAAAATTCAAATTAACCAGCCAGATTATGTTTCCAGCCATTTCTTTTTTTTTGTTTTTCTTATTTCTTTTGCTTTTTTGATTCTTTTCCTTGGTTTATCTTTTTTTGGCAATCCCCATTTTGCCCTCACTTTGTTAGAAAGGTTAGGAATGTTAGGAATTGTTAGAAATGTTATAACTTTCGTTAATTTTCTAACGAAAATTCTAACAAGCTCAAATTGGAGCACTTACGAGAGGTAACTTTGGCATTGCAGAATTTGATAATAAGGACGGGGTCCTTGGTATCATCGGGATATCTGGAATAGATGATGTTGACGAAGTCGTCGTTAGTCACTTGATCAGAGGGGTTCTTTGTCGTGTCAACCAGTTGTTTCCAATTGTCGGATAACTGCCTGTACTGGACGTTGAGCTTGACAATTTCCATGGTGTTGGAGCCCTTGTCGTAGGTGACCTGATCGGAACGGGTGCCGTCCTCCAAACTGAGCATATGAATGTAGGGATCTGCCCGCGGGTCTGCCACGTCCTCGACTCCAGAGAGTCCTGATTCGTCGCCGTCTGACGGCTCAACCCATACGTAGAGACGCCTCGCGTCCTACTGCGCCGTTGGAGCTGCTAGGAAAACATCATGCCCTTCGCTGGAGAAAAGGGGCTCAGCGGGTAATTTCTCGTGGAGGACATCCCATACGACTGACATACATTCATCACGAGTGTGACGATGCCTGTTGACCTTTATCACGAAAATTTCCTCGCCTGGCGGGGCCAGAGAGTAGGATTGAACGATGCTGCAAATCTCCGATCGGAGACAGGGGGTTTACGTGCCCGCATCATTGAGATGCTCAGGGTTTCTTTCCAGTCTGCCTCCAAATGTTGGAAACGACAGTTGAACTTGATGTATCATGCGCCCGAGTGCACTTTGCTCGAGGACGTTGACATAGTTAGCATCTCCGGACTCGAGGATTCCTCGATGAGATTTGCCCCGATTGTCCCTTGGTCAACTTGAAGGAGGTAGCCCCAGTGCCTGGCTGTGGGCACGCTTGGCTGCTGTCTCGGCTTCGTTTCCTATGAGGAAACTGTCCCCTCTGATGACCTCGAGATCTCCCTGCCGGTTAATGAACTTGACGCACTGATGGAGGGTGGAAGCTATGGCTTTCATATGATGTATCCAAGGGCGCCCCAACAGAGCTGTGAATTCGGACGGAATGTCCATCACGTGGAATATTGCTGGCACCATTTGGGTTTGAACCGTAGTTCCAGAGTCACCGTCCCAGGATGGGGCGAGACGTCTTTGTCGTAGGCCTTGATAGTCCGGGTAGATGGAATCAAGTGGCTTTCGTTGATGCATAGGGCTCGCATCATGCTGAGAGGAAGGACGTTAATGGCTGATCTGTTGTCTACCAATACTCCGAGGAGTGATATGGTGTTGAGCTTGAGAGTGATGTACAGAGCTTCATTGTGCCCCGAGGCATCTCTCGATAGGTCTTCGTCACAGAAAGTGATCATACTGCCATACATTCGGGAATCGTAGATCTTGTCTCTATCCGGAGAAGGAGAGTCATCAAGCCATCCGTTTCCTATCTTCCTCTTGCGAGGTAAAGCCTTTGCTGGAGCCTCGGGATTGTGTTGAGGCTATTTTTGGCGGTTGGCCCCCTTGGTTAGCACGTTGATTGAGTGCGAGTGCCAAGCTGACTTTGATTTTCCTTTGCCGGCCCGGGCCCTGAAGCTAGGCAAATTGAACTTTGGCTGATCCCGCGGGGGGTTAGGCTTCTGACTGGCAGTGAGATTATCAAAATCTGAGGTATTTCGATGCCCTGTGGTCTGAACTCTGGTGTCAGCAGGACCTTTCGGCTTTCCCACCCCTGTCTGCTCTAAAGCTGCGTGGCCTGGAGGAAGGGAGGACTTGCTGGAGTAGAGTACGTAGTAATCGAACCTCACGGATGGCTCTCAGAGTGTACCATGGCTGGTGTCTCCCGGCTTCGTATCTTTCTCTCAATTTACGTTGAGAGGACTTCCTCTTCTCGTTTTCTCGGAGGATTGCTCCCGACCATGTCTTGGGACTCGTACTCCGGGCATGCGAAGCGATCACAAACATCGTAGGCCGATGTGGACATTTGATGAGGACCTGGCTAGCGAAGCGGAGGAAGCTGGTTACTGCGGCAATCTTCTTGGGCACCCATTCAATGGAATTCACCTGCTGTTGTTCGGAAAAGGGTTTCCGGCGTATTGGGCCCACGGGGACGCTCCAATTTTCCTTCCTTTATCAAGTTCTGAATTTCGTATCGTAACCCCACGCGGTTGTCGGTGGTATGGCCATGATCGATGGAAGGCGCAGTACTTGCTCTTGTCAGCATTGACTACGGGATTCTTGGGTTTGTAATTTGCAACGGGTTTAAGGAGACCTTCCTTGATTAACCCTTCCAACATCTTGCTCAGCGGCATGTCCAACTTGTCGAAGTGTACGGCAGGCTGCTTCTGAGTGGAGTTGTTGCTTTGTGGGGCCGGGTTTACATTGCCGGCTTGTCCACGATGGATGTAATTGACAGACGTATCTTTCCCTTTGTCGGGGGTCGGTGCGGGGACTGAATGCAACTCGCTGATCGGTACAGTACGGGCCGTGCGCAGCCAACTTCTCCTTGAGATCCTTCTCGAACCGTGAGCCGGCATTGACCATGGCCCTGAGATCCGGGAAGAAATGATGGCGATGAGAGTTCGATGGGACGGTCTTAAGCGGGACTTGAAGATTCGCATCTGTTCATCCTTGGAGTGTGGCTCCATGATCTCGGAGAGTTTCCAACTCCACCTCTTGTAGAATTCTCCGACGCTTTCCTCGATTTCTACTCGGTGGTGATTAAGTCCTCACGACTTCGTTTCCCACTCTAAGTTGGATGCATGCAGTTCTAGGAAGATGTTACTGATCTGATCCTAGGTGTGGCGATCCGCAGGCTTGACTCTTAGAAACCATCGTAACGCTGAACTCTTGTGCGTATGTTGGAAGTGATCGGCCATTTGTTGGAGGGTTGCTCCTTTCGCTCTCATGCCGAGAACGTAGGTGTCGACATGCGTTTGAGGACATTCGGTTCTGTCGAATCGGTCCATCTCCGGCATTCTGAACTTGGCAGGGAGAGGCGTGACCATTCCCGGATCTGTGGATTTGAGCATTTCTTGCTTCGAGCTGCTCATGGTGGCTTACAGGTCTTTCATCTGTTTGACCATCCAGGCTAAGGTTGGGTCCAGTGGTGGACTTTGAGGCTCGGCGCCGGGTGCTACCATGTGAGCGGTAGTGATTGGAGGTGGAAGGCTTGAAGGATATTGGCATCTGCTTGAGATGGTCCAGCGGTGCGTTGGTGGTATTGAGTGATGGGAGTAGCACTGGCCTGGCCATATATGACAGGGTTGCCCTGAGAGGTGGCAACGTGGAGCCTAGGTCGGCTGTTTCCTTGGTTCGAAGGCATCCGTAAGTTGGCGGGGAGGAACCTCGTTGAAGGTTTGAGGAGCTGGTTTCGGGAATCGTCATCCTCGACCGGGGCGAAAGTGCCGTCGGCGGGGATAGGCTGCTATACCTCGCTCATTCGAAGGCTGTACCACGAAGTTCTCGCGATCTTCTTTACGCCTCTTGTGAACCTCACAAGCCCGGATGGCTTCTTCCAATGTCATATACTCTACCGGTGGCGGGGTCCCGTCCCCGTCACGATTTCTCGGTGAGCTAGACATGTCGGATATTACATTTGAGGCCGAGGGAACCGAAGAAGCTGTCCCGCCATGCTTGTGATTCTGGCGAGGAGCTGACCGGAAATCTGAACCACTTTCTGCTCGCTGCAGGGAACGAAAGGCGGGGTTTAGGCTTCGGAAAAGGGTATTTGGCTCAGGGTTTCGGGCTTGTGCAATGTGCAGTTACCGATTAATGTTTACTTAAAACGTATTTTCTCAGAGTCCTAATCGGTTGGAAAAGAGCGTGTCTTCGTTTTCGCAACTAACCTAAGGCTCTAATCAGTGGATCTCGTCACTACGTTTATAAGCCCCTCGTTTCCATTTGTAGATCATCTTCTCGGGACGGACAATCCCGAGTGAGGGTCCTATAAGGCAAGCGAGTTCCACCGACAAAAGAAAAAGTGAACTTAAGGCTAGCTGATCACGCAAACTTCCAACGTATGTGACGCACGGGCCACAGTCGAAGTCAACGTCCTTAAGTTAAGGCGGGGATCGTGCCAAAATTTCGGCATGACCTCTCCTGACTCGCTTGCGCGAGGGGCCTTAGCTTCTGGCGTTGGCCAAGTTGTGGCTGGCACGGTGCATACGGTGAGGGTTTGGTGACACGGTGTTACATTGAACCTTCGGGTATATTTTTCGGCAGAGCTTCGCGTCAAAGTCAAGGCTGAAAAGCTCAAGACTTTGGGTCGGGAACGACCTTCGGTCTCAACCTCTCGAGCTTGACTCGTGGCGGAACCCGGCGTAAAAAACATACACTTAGGCTTTATGACACGTACTAAGCCAAAAACCAACCAGGGTCTTGGACGAAGTGTGACACAAAGAGTGCATGGATTACACGGGCTAGGATGGGTTGTTTGGGACGACCCCGTGCGCACTCGAAAGGTGTCTGGCAGACCAACCGAGTTGCAACTGAACGGTCATCCCGGGTTACGGGTCGTAGTGCGCAGTGTACCGAGGCAGCAAGTGCACGTGAAGTGCGGTGTACCGAGGCAGCAAGTGCGAGTAGTGTGCGGTCACTAAAATTTTTTACGAGTAAAACGAGATTTTCGAATGTGTCTTAAAGAATTTTATGCGCAGTTCAAAATATAGCATGAAAATCAAGTATGAATAGGAATGCACGAACATGTTATGATTTTGAAAAGACGACAATGTAATGCCCTTGAAAAAACCATTCGAGGTTTAAAGTAACACACGCACACGAAAACGAGGAAGGGTAAACGAAAGTTTGACCCACGGAAGGCTTTTTGAAAACAACGGCAGTTTTGAAAAAGTATCCAATTCCCCAGCGGGGTCGCCAACTGAAATTACCCGGATTTCGCGCGAGGTGAAAGCGGTTGTCTTTCGCGGAGGGTTGGTGTCCGAGACCTCGCTTTTGGGAAGGAGAGGAGTCGCCACGCGGTTTTTTGTATTTTGAGCCCAAACATTGAAAAACGGCTATTGGTTGAAAAGGGTGTCGTTTTTATTGGTAGCAAAAACTTTGGAAAAGGCTTTGAAAACGGGGAGTCATTTTTATTGGTAGCAAAAACGAGTAAAAAGCTTTTTTAGTACCAGAGATTGTTAGGTTCGGAGGTCACGTTACGTTTCGGGAAGAGTATGTTGAGATCACCCGAAATGCCTCGTATGACGAGTCTTTCTACCTTTCTTGAAATCGTGTGCATGTGTGTGTGTGTGTGTTTGTATTTTTGAAATGAGGGCTTGAATGACAAGCTTAATCTTGGTTTGAATGTCAAACGTTGATTATGTTTCTGTTTGAAAAGGCGAGCGTTTGAATGACAAACGTCGGTTTTGGAAGTTTTTAGGAAAAGTGGCACGAGTGCTGATTTTAACCGTTTAACTTAAGTGTCAAATGTTGACTTTTAAGAAAAGAATGTTTGAATGTCAAACGTCGGCTTTGAGTTTGAAGATGAGCGTTTGGATGCCAAACGTCATTTCGCGCGTTTTGAAAGAGAGTTTGAAGGTCGAACTCCGGTTTTGAACCGGGTGTGTCATTGTTAACGATTTTACCGGAAAAACGTATTAAATGATTTTGAGTGTCAAATGGCGGCTTTTAAGTTTGAAGATGAGCGTTCGGATGCCAAACGTCATTTCGCGCGTTTTGAAAGAGAGTTCGAATGTCGAACTCCGATTTTGAACCGGGCATTACATTGTTAGCATTTTTACGGGAAAAAGGTATTAAATGATATGCGATCAATGAATCGGGTTGCGACTCGGACTTTGAAAAGTAAATACTATCACGATCCAAATGGGTCGGACTTTCGTAAATGACAGTATTTAAAGTGCGGTATCGACAAAATCAAACGATCCGGAATTGTAAAGTACGATTGACGAGCTAAACGGCTCGGAATTGTAAAGTTGCATGAAAGTAAAGGACGTTCGACGGATCAAACAATCCGGAATTTGTAAATGACATGGAAAGTAAATGACGATCGACGGATCAAACGATCCAGAATTGGTAAATGACATAAAAAGTAAACGAACGGGGCCGGAACGTCGTTTCAACCCGAGATTACTTCTCTTATGGGAAGAGAAGAGGATTAGGGACTAAAACGTATCGGACCCCATTTAGACGATGACGTCTACATTTCAACAACGGTGTCCGAAACGGTTATAGCGATTGGCGCGTAAACCGAGACGGAACGAGAGTTTAAAGAGAGAGGGAGCTACCTATGGCTAGGGTCGGCTCCTTTGGCTCGGTGAGCGTATACGGGATATGAAAAGGTGTTTGAAACGGTGTTTCGAGGTAGCAGGGGTCGTATTTGATCGAAATACGGAGTTTTTACGCAAAATGAGGTAAAACCGGGGCTCGGGAGGAGTGAGACCAGTTTAGGCCGTGGGTTTTTTGGTTAAAGGGAGTAAAAATTGTTGTTGTAAATGGCTTTGACAGCCTCTGTATTTATAGGTAAAATTTCAGGATCAGTCCGGACGGACTGAGGGTGAAATCAGGGGGTTTTGTGAAAATTTGGAAATTGGAGGGACTTGCTGGCAATTCTGAATTGTCTGCAAATGAGTCCGGCCGGACTGAGACTGTATACCAAGGGTATTTTTGTCTTTTCACTCTTAATTTGATTGAAAGGTGACTAGGGAGCTGTGGCATGCAAGCCACGTGTCCCTGTGACTCACAGGCTCGTGGGAGTTCGTGCCATATTTCCCGGTTTTGTCCGTTTTTAAAATAACTGTCCAAAATGCCCCCGGAAAGTGCCGAAAAGTGCATTTTTAGGGAAAGCCGTACTTTTACGTGCGATGACGTGTGTTGAGTACGTTTCGACGTTGGGATGCTCGGGGCAGTCCCGAGACATCTCGTTGGCTTGAGAACGGGGAGCTTAACGGGTTCCGATTAATCTGGAGCGGGCCAGTTAACGGATTCCGGTTAAATTCTAACGGATTTTGGGGATCCGGATTTGGGTACTTACACATATAATCATCATATGATTATCCATTAACAATTATATTAATTATTTACTTAATACTTAGGGACGGAGATTATTACTATAAATATGCAAAATATATAATAATCAAATAATAAACTTTTCATATAATAATAAATAATGTCAACTTATAGGTCTATCAACTATAGGCCTAGGGCATAACACTAACAGAATGTTCCAGGCATTGCCTCTCCCATGCGTAGATCATCTCCAACATGTTACAACGATACCCGTTTTGTACCTGTTATTGCTTATGCGGAATTGCCTAAGAGATTTATTGTCCCTTAAATGAAGCAATACGATGGTACTACAGACCCAATGGAGCATGTACCGCTCTACCAGAAGAAGATGGATGTCATCCATATTCCTCTACCATACAAAGAAGCATGTGTATGCAGGGGCTGTGGATCCACATTAGCAGGAGCAGCCTTAAGATGGCTCATAAAACAACCCTTAGGATCTATTGGTTCATATGTACAATTAATTGATATGTTCACTAATCAATTTTCTTGCAACAGGGTATTTGAAAAACTTACCAGCGATTTGTATCGGAAAACTCAGCAACAGGATGAGACTCTTAAGGATTATTTGAGCAGGTTCAACAAAGAAGCGGTGGACATACCAAATCTGGACATGTCAATTGCAACTGAAGCATTTAGGCTGGGCCTTAAGAAAGACTAACCATATTATGAAAACCTAGTCAAAAACCCATGTAAGAAACTTGAAGACGTCAGAACAAGGGCTATTCAATTCATACGTCTAGAAGAAGACATGCTAATTAGAGAGAAGAATTCTAAAGAGACCCCTGGTTACGAAAGCGCTGCCAGAAAGGCAATAAGCAAAAAAGGGGAAAACCCTACACTAAACCAGAAGATCTCAAAATTAATTCTATTGAAGATGTTGTAGATAATGACGATTCTGAATTTCCAAAAATTGATGATTATTGTTTTTCTGTAAACATTGCAGGACTATTATGTGCAATGGACAACCTGGGTAAAAAAGCAAGGTGGCCCAGAAAGAATGATAAACCAACGGCTTGGAAGGACAAGTCTAAATGGTGTGCGTACCACGAAGACTTTGGCCATGCAACAGAGGACTGTATTACCCTTCGGAAGGAGATCAGCCATCTATTACCTAAAGGCCATCTTAAAGAACTATTAGGCAGAAGGAAAGGTCATGCCGAAGCTAAGGATCCCGCTTCAGATACACCTCTGACACCTCTAACGGCTACGAAAACCGTCAATGTCATCTCTGGAGGCTCAGAAATATGCGGTACAACTTATTCGAAAGCAAAATGTCATGCTATAGAATCAAAAGAATACAAATTGAATACACCTGTCATGTATTCTTTAAGATGTGAAGATCCCCAGATAACCTTTGATGAAGATGATGAGGTAGAAATTGCAGAACCTCATCATGATGGTCTTGTTGTCACCTTGCAGATTGCAAATTGCAGGGCGAAAAGGATACTTGTAGACAATGGAAGATCTGTCAACTTGATGTGCTCAATACCTTGAAGGAAATGGACATCCCAGATTCAGAAATCATTAAGAATTCTTCTACGTTGATTGGATTCAGTGGTGAGGCCAAGCAAACAGTCTAAGAAATCAAGTTGCCCATATATGTAGAAGGTGTCAATTTTGTGGAACGATTCTGTGTTATAGACTGTCCATCTTCTCATAACGTAATTTTAGGCAGACCATGGATACACAATATGAGGGCCATCCCGTCTACATATCACCAATGTGTTAAGATACCCACGCCTTGGGGAGTAATCAAACTTAAAGGTGACCAGCAGGCCTCTAAGGAATGTTATAAGACGACCATGAAAGCTACTACTCACCCTCGTCAAGCATAGCAATTAAATAAAAAGGTCAGAGATGTTCTCGAAGCTGGGGAACATGAAGTAAAAAATGTACCTATTGACATCTCTGATCCAGAAAAGAAGGTGCTAATTGGAACAGATATTCCTCAAGATGTAGAGGAAGAGTTAATAGAATTTTTGAAGAGCCGATTCGAATGCTTCGCTTGGAAGCAAGAAGATATGACAGGAATAAGCAAAGACGTAATCACTCACAAATTAAACATCGATCCCGCTGTGAAGCCTGTCCATCAGAAAAGAAGAAAGTTTGCCCAGGAACGTAATCAAATTATCAAAGAAGATGTGGACAGGCTGTTGAAATCCAATATGATTAGAGAAGTTAATTACCCGAGATGGTTAGCTAATATAGTAGTGGTGGAAAAGAAGAACGGCAAGTGGCGTGTTTGTGTTGACTATACAGACCTGAATAAGGCGTGCCCAAAAGATCCTTTTCCCTTACCACATATTGACTCTTTAGTCGATTCCACGGCTGGGCATGACATCTTGACCTTTATGGATGCATCCTCAGGGTTTCAACAGATACAGATGGAGCCGTCAGATCAAGAAGACACAGCCTTCATGACTCCGGAAGGAATATATTTCTACATAGCAATGCCCTTTGGTTTGAAAAATGCAGGGGCAACATATCAACGGCTTGTCAACAAGATGTTCAAAGACAAGTTAGGAAAAACTATGTAAGTCTATATAGATGACATGGTGGTCAAATCAAAGAATATCGAAGATCACGTGAAACATCTTGAGGAAGCCTTTGACATCTTGAAAGCCTTTAATATGAAGTTGAATCCAGCAAAATGTAACTTTGGATTTTGAGCTGGGAAGTTCTTGGGTTACATGGTGACAAAAAGGGGCATTGAAGCTAGTCCAGAGCAGATCAAAGCAATCATTAACCTGGAGTCACCAAAGACAATCAAAGATGTGCAGAGGCTGACCGGACGGGTAGCAGCCCTTAACAGATTCATATCTAAGTCTTCTGACAGGTGTAGGTTGTTCTACAACGTCTTGAGAAAGAACAAGAAGTTTCAATGGTCCGAGGAACACGAAGAAGCATTCGTTCAACTCAAAGAATATCTTTCAGCGCCACCATTATTATCTAAACCGGAGCAAGGTGAAGCTCTCCTTATATATCTTGATGTCTCAGAAAGTGCTGTCACTGCTGTCCTGGTAAAGGAATTGCAAGGTGAGCAACATCCAGTCTATTACATAAGTAAATCCCTCCTAGACGCTGAATCCAGGTACACACATCTTGAAAAACTTGTTCTTGCATTAATAACTGCTACAATTAAATTATGCCATTACTTCGAGACGCATCCTATATCTGTTAAAACTAATTATCCTATTAGAAAATGTTATGAGAAAACCAGAATTATCAGGAAGAATGGCAAAATGGTCTATACAGCTTAGTACATACGACATCTAGTACGAGCCCAGGACTACTATCAAATATCATTCTTTAGCCGACTTCGTAGCTAACTTTAGCCCTAGTTTACAACCTGAAGTAGAGCTGGAAGTACAACAACGAAGGAGACATACTTTCAACATATTGGACCTTATACACGGATGGCGCATCGAATATAAGAGGAACAGGTTTGAGCATAGTACTAAGATCCCCACAAGGTGATACTTTTCCTCAAGCTGTGTCATGTGAACTTCAGGCAACAAATAATGAGGCCGAATATGAGGCCCCCATTATGGGTTTAACCACTGCTGTAGATTTAAATGTTAAACATATTAATGTTTATAGTGATTCTCTACTACTGATTAACCATTTCAACGGATCCTATGCAGCAAAAAATTCTAAAAGGACAGCTTATCTTCAACATGTGAAGACTCTTGCAGCTAATTTCAGCACTTTCACTTTCGAACAAGTCCCAAGGGAAGAAAATACCGAAGCCGATGCATTGGCTAATCTAGGGTCAATATGTAAAGCAATGTTAAACAATACAATCCTATCATCTACATCAAATATCCAGCTATAGAGCAGCTTGAAGATTGCTTACAGGTGGATGATCCAGCAACTACATTGGAGGGTGACAATCAAGAAGGATCATGGATTCAACCCTATTATGAGTACCTCATCAATAATACAGTTCCTCAGGATCCTAAGGCAGCGAGGGCTTTCAGAATGAGGGCATCTAGGTTTACTCTAATTGAGGGAGCACTCTTCAAGAAATCTTATTCAGGACTGTACATGAGATGTATAGAGCCTGATCAAGTTGCAGTTATCTTAAAAGAGCTACATGATGGCGAATGTGGAAATCACTCAGGGGGCAGATCGTTATCATCTAAGGCTCTAAGATCAGGATATTATTGGCCAACTATAAGACAAGATGCTACATCGTACTGTGATGATGTGTGTATCCGAAAATTTTCCCATTTTTTGTTTGAAAGAAAATCAACGAAAACGGAGTCGCCACGCCATTTTAATTTTGAGGGCCAAAACTTTGAAAAAAGCCCGAGATCAGAGATTTAGGTTCGGAGGTCATGTTACGCGTCGGGAAGGACGTTAGTGTGCACCCGACGCGCCTCGTAAAACGAGTCTTCCAAGCTGAAAATCATTTGTGTGTGTGTGTGTGTGTTTTGGCCAAAATAAGTTGAAACTCAGAAAAGTAAAAATTGGGATATCTTTTTAAGACTTTAAACTGATCCCATGATTTTGGAAGATTTTTGGATTGAGATTTGGTACTCAAAGACCTTTTGAAGTTGAGAGCCATTTCTGCCAGAATGAAAAAGGCAGTGGACCTTTGATTTTGAAATGGATTCAAGGGTCTTAAAACTTCATAATCTGGATAAACTCAGAGAATGAAAGTTGTTCTAGACACCTTAAATAAAGTTTGTGCGAAGGAATTTTCCATTTTGGAGAAGATTTGAGGGGTCAAAACCTTCTGGAAACCTCAGATATGAGATCTGGATTCCCAGAAGCTGATGAACTAGCCTCTGAAAGAAAATTTGAAAAGAGGAGTTTTACTCACCCAAAAAATAAAGTAAAAATATGTCTGGAAAGCTCTGGATGTTGGCTACAAAAAGTATTTTGTAGTCAACACCAAATTCCAAGTTCATCTGTGTCCAAAAATTAAGACCATGGACTGAGGTCTGAGAAAATTGCTACTGGACAGCAACTTCTCAAGAAGGAGAATATGATTTTAAAGGGGGTTTTGCATCCATGCTTGTCCCCATTTCCCTAGGTTTTGGTTAGTGATCACTAGACATTTTAGTGGTGAATCAACTATACCAAACCATCCTTGGGGTACATTAGGACTAAGCATTTCATTTGCTTGGGAAGGGGATTTTTATCCTTTGAAAATGAGATTTTATGCTTGAAAATGGTTTTTAGGGTTTTGAAAATGAGTTTTCTTTGAAGAAAGTAAGAAAACTTGAAAAATAATGTTGATCTTTGTAGAAGATCATCCATGGAGATGGTCTTCCATGGTGATCTTCTTAGATCTAGAGCAAGAAGATGAAAGAACTACATTTTGTAGTTTGAAGATGCATGCATGGTTGAGATTTAGGGTTAGGAGAAGGAGGGTTTACCAATCTTCCTTGTGTTCTTGAGTGTTTGGCTTGAGTGTATGAGTGTTTAGGGCTTTAATATGAGAGTGAGTGGATGAGCATGAGTTGGGAAAGATTGGAGAGAAAATGGTGACAATTCAAGTGAATTCTCATTTGTTTTCTCTCTATATTTCGCCGGAGGTTCGGTGCAAAATGTGTTGTTCCTCCTTATTTTTGTATTTGGAGGGCTCAATTTATAGCCCTCTGAAATTGCAAATCCCATCCGCGCGGACAAGTTCCCTCGGCGTGCCTTTGTTCATTAAATGCGGCTCCGGCTTTGGACAAGAGGAATATTTCTTTTCAAAATTCAAATTGACCGGCCAGATTATGTTTCCGGCATTTCTATTTGTGGTTTTATTCTTTTGTTTTTCTTTTTAAGATTCTTTTTAAGGTTTAACCTTAAATAACAATGCCCATTTACCCTCACTTTGTTAGAAAAGTTAGGATTGTTAGGAATTGTTAGAAATGTTATAACTTTCGTTAATTTTCTAACGAAAATTCTAACAAGCTCAAATTGGAGCACTTACGGTAGCCCCTCGGCGACGGCGCTTCGAAGGAAGCGGGGTCGTCGATAAGAGTAAGGCTCCATATTTGGCGGGATGATCGAGTGATCGGGTGGTGAACCTAGCGATAGGCTACCTACGTATCCCGAATGGGAATCAAGCCGATCGTAGTTCGGGTCTTTGACCACGGAGATGATGGCGTTTTAGGTGCCTCGAACGATGAGCGAGTTCTACGGTCGTTTCTTGGAAAGAAACTCTGCTGGGGATAAGAGATGACCATTTTCGGTCTGATGGGTATCCGCTCTGCTGGGGATAGCGATGACCATTTTCGGTCTCTGCTGGGGATGATTGCGATTTATCGCTTTCCTAGTGATAGCGTCTTAGGTGCCTCGAACCTTGGAGATGGCGTTTTAGGTGCCTCGAACCTTGGAGATGGCTTTTTAGGTGCCTCGGACCTTGATGATGGCGTTTTAGGTGCCTCGAACCTTGGAGATGATGGCTTTTTAGGTGCCTCGGACCTTGGAGATGGCGTTTTAGGTGCCTCGAACCTTGATGATGATGGCTTTTTAGGCGCCTCGGACCTTAATTTGAAATAGCCTTTCGGTGGACATCGTCTGCTGCCGAAGGAGAGGGTGACCGTTTTGGTCGAGGGGCTGGACCTAATGATAGGCTACCTACGTATCCCTAGTGGGAAATCAAGCCCTTTCGTAGTTCGAGTACTACTCGAGATTCCGTTGGCTTTTGGGATTCCGTTAACTTTGCTGGGGATTTTGTTAGCCTTTCTTTGGGGAAAATCAGACGTATTCGTCTGGGAAATCGGTCTTACGTTTGACTGCCGTTGGATGATTTTGATGAAAGATATGGGATCTCGTTATCTTTCTCAGGGAGATCGGACTTACGTTTGACTGCCGTTGGATGATTTTGATGAAAGATACGGGATCTCGTTATCTTTCTCGGGAGATCGGTCTTACGATTGACTGCCGGGGAATATTTTGATGAAAGATACGGGATCTCGTTATCTTTCTCGGGGCACTCGGTCTTACGTTTAACTGCCGGGGAAGATTTTTGATGAAAGATACGGGATCTCGTTATCTTTCTCGGGGCACTCGGTCTTACGTTTTACTGCCGGGGGTAATTTTTGATGAAAGATACGGGATCTCGTTATCTTTCTCGGGGCACTCGGTCTTACGTTTCTTTGCTTAGGGGGATGATTTTGATGAAAGATACGGGATCTCGTTATCTTTCTCGGGGCACTCGGTCTTACGTTTGGCTTGCAGGGGTGATTTTGATGAAAGATACGGGATCTCGTTATCTTTCTCGGGGCACTCGGTCTTACGTTTCTATAGGGGTAATTTTGATGAAAGATACGGGATTTCGTTATCTTTCTCGGGGCACTCGGTCTTACGTTTATTTGCCGGGGAATATTTTGATGAAAGATACGGGATCTCGTTATCTTTCTCGGGGCACTCGGTCTTACGTTTGTGCATTTTGATGAAAGATACGGGATCTCGTTATCTTTCTCGAGGCTCGGTCTTACGTTTGAGGGGGATTTTCTTGGACTTTGGTTAACTTTGGTTAACTCTGTCAAGTTAGGGGGTAGAATTGCGTCACGGAATTTTAAGGGGCAAAGGGTCATTTTGACCCTTGCAATCTATCCGCGGAGAGGACACGAAAATCGGGGGTATTAATTAGGGACGCGCCCTTTCTTCTTCCCCATTCGGTTTTCAAACAGACGAGAGAGAGAGAGAGAGAAAGCTGCGAAGCCATTGTTGGCCTCAAAGCTTGAGAATCTTCCGATTTCTTCGATTTTTGAGCAATGGAACACGGGAAGGCGCTTTTCAAGGTCAAGGACGTGGCCCGGTAGCGGAGAGGCGGTGGAGCTCATCCGGATGAGGAGGCATTACAATCTTTCGCAATCGGTTGCGGAGGAGCATTACCCCGATGCTTGGCAACATTGGGCTTCTGATTCGAATCTCCGAACGGTATACTTTGAAACCCTTTGATCCCTTTGTTGATTTCTTGTTTGAAATTTGAATTTTGGGTGATTTTTGAATTTTTTTTTTTTGAAATTGAATATTGATGTTCATTGTCTTTGAATCTTGATGATTATGTGAGTAACCCAAAATGTGCATTTTTGCTTGGGAAAAAGAATTGGCATTTTCGCCATTTTTTTTTTTCGAAAATTGCATGTGAAAATTCGAAAATTGTGATTTTTTTTTTTTTTGAAATTGAATATTGCATGTTGATGATGATGATTTTTTTTTTGAAATTGAATATTGATATTGATGAATGATGCAATGCATGCATTCTGTTTGGAAAGAATGGGCATTTTGCCAATATGAGATGTATGTATGTTTAGGATTTTTTATTTTTTTGAAAAGTGGGACGGATTTTTCCTTCCGTTGCATGTGAGATGGATGATATGCATGTATACAATTTTTTTTTGAGATGATGGATGGTATGCATGTTATTTTATGAAAATGGGACGGAGTTTTTACTTCCGTAGGAATGCATCTTTTTTTTTTGATGAATGCATTGGGACTTGCTGAAAACTGTTTTCTTTTATGCGAGAAAAATGGGGCTATGCTCATTGTATCTTTGTTATCTTTGTCGAAATTTTTAATGCATTTTTTTGTGTAAATGCAAATGCAAATTTTTTTTTGACATTTTCTCTCTCCTTTTTTTTTTTGCAGGGCGGAAACCGTTTTGTGACGGAGCAGCTGAACAAAATGAAGACTCGAGGATCGGTGGAGTCCGTGATTGACTTGTGGGATCGGCTTCCGAATGCGGGCCGAGGAGCGTTGCCGAGGCCGAGACAGATTGTTGGTGAGACAGGGCTATGGGAGTTCGTCGAGTGCTTGAGGGGCTGGTCAAGTTCCCTAAGAGCAAGGGCTTGATGTTTGCTCTGGCGCGGCATTGGTGGGACGCGACCCACACCTTCCACTTCTTACGGGGCGAGGCTACGGTTACGCCCTCCGACTATGCTTTGCGATTACGGGCTGTCCTTTAATGGGCGCGGCATTGAGTGGCGGGATGGCTACGGCGATGCGTCTGCGAGCTCTTACGGGATTTTCCCCTATTCCCAAAAGGGGATGGGGATGGAGTATGCCGTGGTCTACGGCAAGATTGTGGAGACCATAGCGAGTTACGAGGGTGGGAGGAGAGGATAGGCGCCGTCAGATTGCCGGGGCCTTCTTGTGGTTTGCTTTTTCGAGCACGCTCTTTGGACATCTTGAGGACGGCGGTCTTTGCCTTGTTGAGGTCCTTGGAGGACATGGAGACGGCGGAGATGTCTCGTGGGGAGAGGCGAGGCGCGAGCTTTATTTTGCTCTTGATAGGTACAGGGAAGGCTGTGAGCTCTTTGTCTTGCTTTGAGTTTGCCACGGAGGTATAAGCTCTCTTTTTGCTTTCCCTCTTTTTTTTTTTTTTGAGCACGCACTTTTCTTTTGCACTTGGATTGATTGGATTTTTACCTTTCGCGGTATGGGCGTTGGAGTTTTCACGTCACGATGTGGCGGCGGCCGGCGGAGTACGTCGGGCGTATCCGGCCATGCGGTCTTGGTCCCGAAGCATGCCGGGAGAAGATAAGCTCCGGGGCGTACGACTCTCGAGGTACGCGGATTGCCTTCCTTTGACGGAGGCCGAGACGGATGAGGGGATGATATTCTTCCCACAGGATCGCTTTGAGGTGGCGCGGTGAAGGCGGCGAGATGCGGAGCTGTGCGGCGGAGGATTTTGAGGGTCGACCTGCGATGCATATTATGCAGGAGAGAGGGTGACGCGCCGGCATGGCGTGAACTCGCCTTTGAGGACACCGGTGGAGCCTCCCGTCGATATGATGCACCCGAGCGATCGGTCCGTGACTGGGATGATTACAGAGCCGGCCGGCACTTCTCGGATTTCGTGGCGATTGAGCCATATGCGACATTCGTCTTGAGGAGGCTGAGGATGCCTCGGGTTACGGATAGGGAGGGGCTTGGGATCCGCGGTACCCTCGGACGGATTTTCCTATATCCGGGATGGGGTCCGATTGAGGTGCGAGATCCCTCGGCCGAGCGACTTCCACGAGCTTTCCGGCCTCGTCAGGAGTATGAAGAGTATGGCTTCACCTTTTCCCCTTCTTTTCTTTCTTTTGTTTCATCATCTTTAGCATCACCTCTTTTTTTTTGACGCTTTTGCTTTTGTGCGGTTTTCGGAGGTGGTCGTCGAAAGGCGACGAAGCAAGTGATCGGGGGCCAAGAGATTCATCGGGAGGATGGTCGCTTGCGGGGCTCCTCGAGGCTAGAGCGAGAGCGACCACGGCCGGCGCACTGTCGGGCGGGAGGCTTCCCTATTCGCTCGAGACTTCTTCGAGACTCCTTTGTCTCCTCTCCTTGATCCCCGCGCGGTGTTGCGCCGGATCACGTCATTCTCGAGGGATCCACACGGGCGGGGACACGTATGGCGGCATGGCGGGTCGTCTTCGTACGTGCGGGAGTCCGACGCCTTCACCTTCGGATACGATTTTTTCGCGAGATCTCGGCTTGCCCTATCGGAGCGTGCCGGTTGGTCTGATGAGCCTCTTTACGGAGACGAGGACGATTACGAGCCCGAGATTTTCGGGGCTCTGAGGAGCGGGCCGAGTCGCAAGAGGGCGGGGAGACATCGGGCGTGGAGACTCCGATTGATTTTTTGAGATTTGAGATTGAGATTTAGATTTGTACGGCTTATGCACATTTTTTTCTTTTTTTTTGTATGTAATAATTTAGGATTTTATTTATGTTTGCTTGTTTTTTTTTTTATGCACACTCTCTTTTTTTTTTGAATGTAATAATTTAGGATTTTATTTTATGAATGCAATGCAATATGAATGCAGTGTTGCATGAGCCTTGGTTTTTTTTTTTTTGCAAGGGTGTTTGGTATATGGGTGGTTTGGGGAGGTTTTTGCACGGGTTTCGAGCAACGGGACGGAATATTCCTCTTTTGGTGTAGCGGCTTGGGTACATTTGCGAGATTTTTTTGGAAAGCAATCCTATCCGCGCGGATAGGGTCATACGACAACTTTGTCCTTTAATTTTGGTTCGGATATGGTCTTGCTTTATTTCAAATTCAAATATCCTCTTCAACCTCCGGTCCCAACTGACCATTTTCGGGAGAAAGAGAAAAACCATGGAAATGGCCAAAAATTCTCCAAAATTGTCCAAAGAAAGGCAAATGTTGTTCTTTGAAAAGTTCAAGGAGTGGTGTAGGGAGATTATGCACGGGAGAAGATCATTCTTTGAAGAAAGGTACAAGATACGATGCTTGTGGTCTCTCAAAGAATTGGTTCCGGATTATGACCTCTTAAGAGCTTCTTCTTCGTTTTGGGATACTAGAAGGCATGTCTTTTGCCTTTCCTTCAACGAGATTGTTCCATTGTCGAAGAATTTCGGGCCTTGCTTGGAGGTCGGAGGTGGAAGAGATAGCGGTTCCTTTGCCGGAGGGGCTTCTTTTCTTGACGGGTGCGTCCTCCTTCATCTTTCCCCGGAGGAAGCGCAAGGTATGATCCGCGGTCCCGATCATTTCGATATTTCCGGTCTTCCCGACAGATTTAGGGGCCTAGGTTTGGTGGATGATGCCTATTGGGATGCCTTTGCACTTTGTATGTTTGGCACCCTGTTCATGGTCTATTCCTTTGGGATTTGCCATCGATCTCTGCTGGATGTTGTCGTTCACTGTCGCACAGGCGAGAGATGTCGTTCCTTTGATTACGGGGAGACTTTTCATGCTCTCGATAGATTAGCTACCGGAAGGCGGTATATGCGCGAGGGCGGCCCGTTTCTCTTGACCTTGTGGGCGATGGAGCGTTTGGGGTTCTTCGGGAAACCTACGATATGATCGAGCCTTGGACTTTTGCCGAGAGGTGTTGATGTAGATTTTGATGATCGGGGCTCGTGGGAGCGTTGGATGGCGGGTCGCGGGTGAAGATATCGAGATGGTCGGTGCCTCGTTGGCGGGTGGAGACTCGCGAGTGCTTCGGGATGGGTCTCCCGTGGTCATGCTTCGGGGCTTTCTCGGTCCGGCTTCTATATTCCGGCTTTAGTCTGAGACGGTTTGGCTTGGAGCGGAGTTCCTTTGGAGGGCTTTGATGATGTAGCCACCGGGGTGGTGGCTCCTGTTTCTATGGATGATCCCTCGGTGTTTCCATTTCTTTCCCGAGCATGGAGGTATGATGCCTTTCCTCCTCGGGTCATTCTCGGGCGTCAGAGGCCGGTGTTCTGACCACTTGGTACGGATTGGTATGAGAGGCATGCAGGAGAGACTCGGGTGGCTATTTTGAGACGGCGTGAGGCCATTGTGGGTGCGGAGGACAGGCTGTTTTACGAGAGGAGGAGGGCCGAGGCGAGGGCCAACCCTCATGACGGGAGCGGAGACGGCGCGGCCGATTATGAGGCTTACGTCGAGACGGAGAGGAGGGCTCCTATGCTACCGGCTAGGCTACGGGAGATGAGGGATGACGCTAGGGCTACTAAGGCCACGACGGAGGCTGGTTTGATAGACCTGTCCCTATACGAGCTTGGTAGGAGGAACAGACATTTTCTGTTCGAAAAAGAAGACTCGAAGGGGAAGAAGAGGGGAGAGGCCGATGCAGTGGCTTGGAGTGACTACGAGGTTTCAGTATCCCTTTCTTGTCATAGCGAGACACATTAGTTTGATTATGTATCTTAGTTTTCCTTTAGCGGGTTGCCGGTTGTAGGAATGAATCGGGCTTAGACTCATCAAAGAGCTTTTAACTTGTAATGAATATTTGAATTGCTTTAGAGTTTTCGAGACGCTTTCATGGTACGATCAATTGTATTGATGCCAAAGTATGGCTTTTATTTGTGCTTTAGACCGAACCGTTTCGGTGCCTACGTTCCCCTCATTTTGAGGAGCTCGGGTCTTCGTAGTTCAACTTTGGTGAACTCTTTTTTGTTTTTTTGTTTTTTTTTTTTTTGGTGCAACCTGTTTTTACCTAGGCCGCCCTTTTCGGGTTTCTAACCTAGTTGGGTATTACTCTTTTAGCACTCTTTTTTTTTTTTCTTGTTTTTTTTTGTTTTTTTTTTGTTTTTTGGTGCAACCTGTTTTTACCTAGGCCGCCCTTTTCGGGTTTCTAACCTAGTTGGGTATTACTCTTTTAGCACTCTTTTTTTTTTTTTTTTTTTTTTTTTTTACGCGTAGTATCTACGCGCGGCTTGTCACCATTCATTGGGTGTATAAAGGGATTCCGTCGAGGTGCGCAGTTGCATGGCTCCTCAGGAGAAGATCTTACGGACGACATATGGCCCGACCCATACGAGGCTCCCATTTGCCGAGGGGTTGATACGGGTGGGGGCTTTTCTTTTAAAACGAGATCCCCTTCTCGGATCTCCCGATGCTTTACTTTCTTGTCGAAGGCTCTAGCCATTCTTCCTTGGTAGGCCGGATGTGTTCCATGGCCTTCAATCGGCGTTCGTCTAGTAGGGCCAATTCGTCATGGCGACTGCGGAGCCATTCGACCTCGTTGATCGGCTTTCCGGCGGTATACGGAGCGAGGGATCTCTAGCTCGATTGGGAGTACGGCTTCCATTCCGTATGTGAGGGCAAACGGTGTTTCCCCGATTGCCGTTCGGCGATGTTACGTAGCCCCGAGTGCCGAGTGTAACTTCTCGGGCCAATCTACGCCTTGGACGGCCATTTTCCGGATGATATTTTCCGAGTCTTGTTTCTTTGCTTGACGGCTCCGTTGGTTTGGGGCTGTAGGGAGATGACTTGTGACGGGTTATTCGGAATTCCGCGGCGGTTTTCACATTCCCCTTCGAAGTGGGATCCATTATACGAGATGATTTGTTTGGCAACCCGTATACTGCACATGATGTTTTCTTTGATGAAGAGGGCAACTTTCTTTGAATTGAGGATTTTGTAGGACTTTGCGAGCATCCTTTTCGATTCCTTCGAAGAAATCGCCAATCTGCGTCTTTTAGGCTCTTCCGCGGTTCCCAAATTCACACTCGTCAAAATCTCTTCGGCGGCTTGGGCTCGATTTTCCTCTTTAGGACAACTTTGCTTAAAGATTTTTTTTTTTTGTTGTTTGATTTTTTTGTTTAATGTATACGCTTCTTTATCTAATGAATTATTATTAAAATTTTTTATTAATTAATTCATCATTAGTTAAAGTGGCAATCAAGGGATACTCGAAAGGTTCGTCATTTCATTGAAAACGAAAGGGGATACGGTGCTTGCTACGGACTCGTAGTCTTCGGGCGTAAGGCCGTCGGACGACCCTAGAGACTCGATCTTAACGAGAGAGAGGCTGGGAGGACTTGTCCTAGATTGACACAAAGGGACGGGGGACCAATCCAAGCTTGGTGATCATTTCCTCCTTGGTCGCGGACGGGCACGAGAGAGTTTCCCAATTCTTTAGCGGCATCGCTGTTGGTGGCCTCATGACTCGGGAAGCTGTCTTTGTTTTGTTTTCCTTTCTCAATTGCCGCTATCATCTCTTGGACCGAGCCGAGATCAATCGGGTCGGCACCTGGACTTCTTCTTCGAACAATTCTTTGCATAACCGAGACCATCCCAATCATCGAGGGAAATTCCGTGGCCTTAGCTTTTGGCCTTTGTCGGTTCGAATTCGGGTTTCGGATCTTCTGGGCGGTAGGAATAGTGGTTGTGAGCTTCTCGAAGCTGTTCCACCGGAGTCGGGCACGCCTACTGAAGGTATACTCGCTCTTCGTAGCGGTGGTAGCCCCGGAGTATCTTGGGTAGGTCCGGGAACATTCTACGGACCGGGTTAGCCTTGGTTCCTCTGAACTTGTTGAGGTTATCTTGTAGCTTTAGCCATCTGCCGTAGGAGTGGGCTCTGTGATGTTTCCTGGTTGTGTGGGACCCTTTACAAAGTAGTCGGCCAAATTAGGAGGCGAAGGGGAGAGATTTAGGGTTGTCGGCCAGGGACCTTTCTGTGGCGGCTTCAAATCTTTTTCCCTTTGCGGTGTCATTTGAGGAGGCCTCATATCCCGGGCCGTGGCGAGTATTACGTCCTTTCACCTCGATGAGTTTGTGAGTTCCTTGTTGGTGCTTCCCAGGGCCAGAGGCCGGGTAGATAGCTCATTTTTCTCATCATTTTCAAGACCGGTGGGATTTTATCCCAGTGACCGTCGAGATCTATGTTGCACACTTGGGCCTTGGGAGGCTCGGCCGTGAAGCCCGTTAGCATGTGACCTTCCTCGTCATGTTTGATTTCGAGAATAGGTATTCCGCCGTATCTGTGCCTTCTAAAGTGACTAAATCTCCGTAAATGGTCGTCGAGATCCCCATTCGAGGCGAATTTCACACCTTTGGTGGAGGCTTGAGGCGACCCCTTTGACTTGGTGCGGCCAAGGTCTTCCCGACGAGGGCATTGAAAGTAATCGGGATGTCGATAACCTGGAATTCCACAGGTATCAATTTACTGTCCAAACCGAGAGGTCTAAAGTAGCAACTCAGGGAATTTGCTCGGGATGTTGAGTCGTAAGCTTTGGCTGTGAGAGAAGAAGGCTTCAAGTACGTAGTCTTGATATCAAGCAAGCTCATGATCTTTGCGGGAAGAATGTTCATTCCGGACCCATTGTCCACCGGGACCCGAGGAGGCGTCGTTCATCCAGTTTGGGTTTGTGATGAAGAGAGGCTCATTATGATCGGCCCCAAATTGAGGGAGGTCGAGATACGTGAAAGTGATTATGTTCCCGTAGTGGATGTTTCCAATTAGTTGTACCACATCATCGGGAGTAGCATCAATAGGCACGAGTGCGAGCCGGGCTTTCTTCCGGCTTCGGCTTATGGGGATAGGACGAGGTGAGTAGAGACCGAGAGGGAAATGTTGGCTGTGTTTGCTTCAAGCCCAGGTGAGCACGGGATCCTCTTTTCGAGTGCAGGTTTGTTGTCTTAGCATAGGGGCGGCGATCTTCTTTTGGTGCTTGATCTGTGGCCTTCTTATACGCCTTGGGATTTCCTTGGAAGATGCGCCGAGATCGGGTCAACAGTTAACTTCCTCATCGATCGTCTCTTGGATTTCTTCAATCTTTGCTAGGGTCAATGGGGAGCCCTTTTGGCTATTGGCCATTGGTTACGGAGTCTAGTGACGATGAGGGTGGTATGCGCTCCTTCTGGCGGCCCTTATAAGCGCTTCCCAAGTCACGAGGCTTTTGGGTTTGGGGTTGTGTTGTTGCCCCTTGGATGGCCCACGAGCTAGGGCGTCCTCAGATTCACTCTCATGGCCGGCCTTGCTCATAGTTATCATGCAACAAGAGTCGCTATTGTCGGGACTCGGCGGCTTTTCGATTTCATCCCTTGGTATAGTGCGGCCATTCGATTCCCTTACGTAATACTCGGAGTTGGAGATGATTATAGCGTTACGTGTGGGAGGCGCATCCGGTATCATGCCGGTTTCTAGGACTTCTACGAAAGGCGACATACATTCGGGGAAGGTGACCTCTTCTTGGGTAACCACGACAAGGAGTGTTACTTTGTTAAGGGTGGATTTGATCTAACCATGGTTATCTTCTCATTTGGGTGGATGGGAGTTAATTTTCCTCTTTCGATCGGATCTTCGACTATCGGCTGGATCGGACACTGAAAACCCTTTCCCCCAAGCATGGTAGGCGGTGTTGAATTCTAAGACATCCACGTGCTCGAGATCCATGAAACTTCATGGCCTTCATGTCCTCGGTCTCATATTCGTCTTCCGAAGTTTCTTCGTCGTCGCTTCTTGATAACCGGCCATTGTGCACAGCTCCCATGGGCTCATTTACGGCATGATTGTTCCAGTTGTTTCCGGATCGGGGGCCTCGGTTGACTCTTCACTCTCGTCATCATCATCATCATCGTTGTCATCGGAATCTTCTTCCCATACTACCGGGATTTCGGGTGAGAGGAACGCCGATCAAACCCGTTGGGGAATATGGGTGCGTGCGGCCGCAAAAATTGTCATATGTTCCCATTCCGGAAGTGGCAATTGTGACTCGGCTTCTCCTCCCGAAATTGCGGGGGAAGAGTGAGAGGGGGTGGCACGTATTTGACACCGGGTAGGATATAGAAGGAATCCTCCTCTTAGATTCTTCTTGTTCTCGGGATCATATTCGGGCTCTCCCAAAGCCAATTTGCGAAGTGTACTAGCTCCGGATGCTCTTCGGCCTCTTTCTTTGATAAGCCCAGTACGAGCGCCGCAGGAAGCTTTCTTGTTCGATTCTTCTCGATTGTTCTAACCATCTTGTGTAAATGGTTCTTTCATGTTACGAGCGGAACGGCCCCGGTTCTTCGGTATCGGCCTTCCCTTCATCCAGAAATAGCGGGCCTCGTATTCTTGCAAGGAGTCTCGACATGAGACCAAGATGGGTTGATTCGTTCGATATCCTCAGAGGCGAGGGGAATCCGGGTCGGGATCCTCGACGAGGTTGGCCACGGGTATTTGGGGACCTTCATCGGCATCTTCATGGTCATGCGAAGATTCTCCGCATTCAATCATATTCACACGATTATGGTTCCTTGGCGGAGGATTTTTGGCGTGTTAGGCCCTTCGGGGCCTTCCAACTTTCCTTGCTCTATTAGCCTGGATTGCCTTTTTCGAGTAAAGCGGTTGTCGATCGGATGTCCAGTGAGCTTGATGAAAAGCACAATACTTTGTAGTATCCACGGGAGCATTCGGATTTACGGGTTGGAAATTCTCCAAAGGCCGCGGCAAGCCTTCTTTCACCGATCCCTAAAGATGTCATTCGGGGGCATTCCAAAGTTTTCGAGATTTATGACCCGCGGTTTGCAGGCTCATTTGGTTTCTGGGAGCAAAAGGAGTCGTGTTATTACATTCTGTCCCGCATAGTTAATCATCTCTTTGCCTTTAGCGGGAGCGAGGCGGTGTTTGCGGGAGGAGCCCGATATACGTAGGCGGAGTGCGGCGGCCGGTTGCGGTGTAGGCCTTTTCAAACTTAGGCTGCAGAGTTAACCATGGCCGTAAGTCGAGTATGGGAAGTGGCGAGGAGGCTCTCGAGATGTGGTTTCAAGCATGGCTGGAAGATGTCCGGTTGTTCCTCTTCGGAAGGAGGGATGGCCATTTCAGCGAGTTTCGAGATTCCACCGCTTGTAGAAGTCCCCAACATTCTCATCGGGGCCATTTGCTTGTTGTTTGTAGGTCAACCCTATTTGTTTCCCATTCCAAGTTGGCCTTATATTTTTACGTGAAGGCATTGGTAATCTGGTCCCATGTAGCCACGGCTTCGGGTTTCAAACGGAAGAACCACTTTAAGGCCTTTGGACTTCAAGGATAGGCGAAATAGTCGGCCAAGCTGGCGATTGGTACATCCTTTGGCTTTCATTGCCGGGTATATGTGTCCAAATGGGTTTTGGGCATGCGGTCCCATCAAAGAGATCCAGATTAGGCATCACGAATTTGTGGGGCGGAGGAACAATGGAGTCGGGTGCAGTAGGCGGAAGGCGGGCTTCTTGGCGATCGGTTCGGCGATACTGTGCTTTCATTTCCTTGTGTTGTTCCATGAACCGGGCCGGATGAGGGTCTTGTGGCGGAACCATGGCATTCAAGCTAGTGGGTGAGCTAGAGAGAGGAGCTACCAGCTGGAGCGGGCGGGTGGAGGGAACGGCCGATCCGGGGACGTAGGTGAAAACGTCACAGGGTGAGTTACCACAGGGAGCATGAGTAGGAGCACTGAGCAAAGGATAGAACCTTGCGGCTTCTTTGTTGATTTTCAAGCGGCAAAGTAGGTGGGGGCAGCCCGATGTAGCCGGATAACTTGGATTTCCGAGTGGGGCCCGTAAGTAGGCTTGAGTGCGAGGCTGCTTGTCCGGATTGTTGAAGTGCATGGCTGCTTGTGGTGAAGGTGTGTAACAGGGGAATGCTGCGGTCTGGTGATTCGGATGACACGGGATGGAGGCTTGGTAACCCATAGAAGTGCAGTGAGGAATGGATTTGTGTGAGGAGCGGTGAACTAGTGCGTTACGAGGAGGGCTCTGGCGTGGCCCCGAGAACCAAGTTGTGGCGGCATTCCGAGCTGTGGCTATTCTTTGTGAAGGTCGGATTGATCGGTTCCGGGCGAGGAGGGATCCCGATTAGGCGTGGCATTCCGAGATAGCCCCAACCATGAGAAGACATTAAAATCTTGATTTTGCCCCAGCTGATTTGTGCCGTCGGGCTGCATGGATCCGGTGGTCACGTGGTTGGGGAGGCTGGTGACCCGAAAATCGAGGAGCATGGGTTACGGTAGTGGCACCATAGGAGGTGGGTGGCGGCATCTGGTGTAATCGGGCGGCGAGAGTGGGGTTGGCATCCTCGTCTTCTTCCACGGTGAAGGTGCCATCGGGATTGAGGTGGCGGCCGAGGCCGTGACTCTTAATAGCCTCCATAAAGGCTGTTTATTTGTGCTTCTGTCGTAACCTCATACGTGCGCTAGCGATTCCCTTTGTTGCTCTGTACGAGGGTCCGGGAGGCGGAGTGACGTTATCCCCATCATTACCGGGCGATGCGAGACATTACGAAACCCGGAGTCGGAACAAACGGTGAAGGCGACGATGCGCTTGACTCTTCCCAAGCGATCAAACGGTGACCGGTGCCGAAACCAAGCTTTGTGCGGAGGCTGCGGGGGAAAGGACATGAAGGTTCGGATGTGCAGGAATGGAAGGAGGGTAGGTGTTTGGGCTTTAGGCTCATGCAACATGCGATTATTTGTTCACGTTTACTTAAAACATGTTTTATTAACCTAATCGGTTGGAAAAGATTGCTCTTCTTTTCGCAAACTACTACGATTCTGGATCGGTGGGCCCCGTCACTACGTCTATAAGCCCCTCGTATTCCACGTATTTCGACCTCCCGGGGTGGACGGCCCGGGCGAGGGTCCTATAGGGCAGCGGGTCCCACCGACCGAAAGAAAAACGATCCTAAAAGTCGGCGGGTAATCGAGTCTTAACGAGCATTCGATGTAAATTACGGACAAAGGCGACGTCGAAAGTCAAGATCATGTCAGGGGCTCGACGAAAAGTCGGCATGATTTGGAGCGATAAGCGTCCACAATTGATCTTGACTTGTCGTCGGTTAAGCCGTAATTAGGCATGGAATATTCATTAATCCTTGATGACTCGGTGTCAATCTTTGGGAGTCGGTGTATAATTTGTGCCGGTCGAGCCGAAGTCAAGGCGCCGGTCAATATCTTGGTCAAAGTCTGCGGCGGAAAACCGGCGAGAACTTCGGCGATTAGGGTCCCGAAAGATATTGAGTCGGTATGCCGACAAAGGCTTGAAAGGAAAGGTCTATACACGGACGGGGCATGACACGGACCGGACTAAAAACCAGCGGGTCTCGGACAAAGTGTGTCACGGACAAGTGCATGGTCGACACGAGGCTCCGTAGGATGTTTGGGTAGTCACATGTGCTCATCCGAGAGGCGTAATAAGACCAAACGGACCGCGACAAGGATTTCCCGGGTTAAGGACGTAGTGTGCAGTGTACGGTCACGTGCGCGTAGTGTGCAAGCAGTCTATATTCTTTTTCTGAGTAAAATAGAAATTTTTTTTATGTGTCTTAAAAATATGATGCATGATTTTTTTTTGGAAATTTTCTTTTTTTTTTTTGAAAATCCTTTTTTTTTTTGAAATTTTTTTTTTGAAAATTTTAATGAGCACATAAGCACGAAAATTCCGACAGTTAGGGACATTATTCCGACAGTCAAAATTTTGACTTTCTCCGAGGCGGCCAAAACAACATGAAAACTGTGCAAAAATCAACACACACACAAAAATGATTTTCAAAGCCGGGACGGAAGCTTGACCCTCAAAAGCTTTTTTTTTTGAAAACGGTGATACCGGTACGTGGGATTGTTAGACCACAATTTATCCCCGACTCGTGTTAGGAGGCGATAACGGGAAATTTAGTGGTTTCCACCAATATACCAAATACCATTTTTTAAAAAAAAGGCTTAGTCCCAGTAGTCGCCACTGTGATGAATGTGTATCCGAAAATTTTCCCATTTTTTGTTTGAAAGAAAATCAACGAAACGGAGTCGCCACGCCATTTTAATTTTGAGGGCCAAAACTTTGAAAAAAGCCCGAGATCAGAGATTTAGGTTCGGAGGTCATGTTACGCGTCGGGAAGGACGTTAGTGTGCACCGACGCGCCTCGTAAAACGAGTCTTCCAAGCTGAAAATCATTTGTGTGTGTGTGTGTGTGTGTTTTGGCCAAAATAAGTTGAAACTCAGAAAAGTAAAAATTGGGATATCTTTTTAAGACTTTAAACTGATCCCATGATTTTTGGAAGATTTTTGGATTGAGATTTGGTACTCAAAAGACCTTTTGAAGTTGAGAGTCATTTCTGCCAGAATGAAAAAGGCAGTGGACCTTTGATTTTGAAATGGATTCAAGGGTCTTAAAACTTCATAATCTGGATAAACTCAGAGAATTAAAGTTGTTCTAGACACCTTAAATAAAGTTTGTGCGAAGGAATTTTCCATTTTGGAGAAGATTTGAGGGTCAAAACCTTCTGGAAACCTCAGATATGAGATCTGGATTCCCAGAAGCTGATGAACTAGCCTCTGAAAGAAAATTTGAAAAGAGGAGTTTTACTCACCCAAAAAATAAAGTAAAAATATGTCTGGAAAGCTCTGGATGTTGGCTACAAAAAGTATTTTGTAGTCAACACCAAATTCAAGTTCATCTGTGTCCAAAAATTAAGACCATGGACTGAGGTCTGAGAAAATTGCTACTGGACAGCAACTTCTCAAGAAAGAAAATATGATTTTAAGGGGTTTTGCATCCATGCTTGTCCCCATTTCCCTAGGTTTTGGTTAGTGATCACTAGACATTTTAGTGGTGAATCAACTATACCAAACCATCCTTGGGGGTACATTAGGACTAAGCATTTCATTTGCTTGGGAAGGGGATTTTTATCCTTTGAAAATGAGATTTTATGCTTGAAAATGGTTTTTAGGGTTTTGAAAATGAGTTTTCTTTGCAAGAAAGTAAGAAAACTTGAAAATAATGTTGATCTTTGTAGAAGATCATCCATGGAGATGGTCTTCCATGGTGATCTTCTTAGATCTAGAGCAAGAAGATGAAAGAACTACATTTTGTAGTTTGAAGATGCATGCATGGATGAGATTTAGGGTTAGGAGAAGGAGGGTTTACCAATCTTCCTTGTGTTCTTGAGTGTTTGGCTTGAGTGTATGAGTGTTTAGGGCTTTAATATGAGAGTGAGTGGATGAGTATGAGTTGGGAAAGATTGGAGAGAAAATGGTGACAATTCAAGTGAATTCTCACTGTTTTCTCTCTATATTTCGCCAGAGGTTCGGTGCAAAATGTGTTGTTCCTCCTTATTTTTGTGACTGGAGGGCTCAATTTATAGCCCTCTGAAATTGACAATCCCATCCGCGCGGACAAGTCCCCTCGGCGTGCCTTTGTTCATTAAATGCGGCTCCGGCTTTGGACAAGGGGAATATTTCTTTTCAAAATTCAAATTGACCGGGCCGGATTATGTTTCCAGCATTTCTATTTGTGGTTTTATTCTTTTGTTTTTCTTTTTTAAGATTCTTTTTAAGGTTTAACCTTAAATAACAATGCCCATTTTACCCTCACTTTGTTAGAAAAGTTAGGATTGTTAGGAATTGTTAGAAATGTTATAACTTTCGTTAATTTTCTAACGAAAATTCTAACAAGCTCAAATTGGAGCACTTACACGTACGTTCAAAAATCTGACTCTTGTCAAAGACATACTAACATTTTGCTTCAGCCTACAGAACCTATGTATCCTATAGTGTCATATTGGCCCTTCATGCAATGGGGAATGGATATTGTGGGGAAGTTACCTAGAGCACTTGGGGGCAAAGTATTTATGTTGGCAATGACAGACTATTTTTCAAATGGATTGAAGCGGAATCATATGTTCAGATCAGAGATAAAGAAGTTATCTCTTTCTTAAAAAGAAACATCTTAAGCAGGTTTGGGATTCCATCAGAAATTATTTGTGATAACGGGTCTCAATTTATCAGCAAGAAAACTAAGGAATTTTGTGCAAGATGGGGAATAAAACTGATAATGCCAACTCCAGTTCACCCTCAAGCAAATGGATAAGCTGAATCAAGTAACAAGTTGATTATTAACAACTTAAAGAAGCGTCTTGATCAAAAGAAGGGGAGATGGGCAGAAGAATTACCTTTTGTACTATGGGCAGATAGGACGACTCCCAAGAATGCAACGGGGCATACTCCTTACTCATTGGTGTTTGTCACAGAAGCAGTGATACCTATGGAAGTTGCAGTACCAACTGCAAGATATGGACTCACAACTCCAAATAGCAACCAGCAAGCTTTGATACAAGACCTTGACTCTGTGGATGAATCAAGAGATATGGCAAAGATTAGGATGACAGTCTATCAACAAAGGATAGCTATAGCTTACAATAAAAATGTTCGAGTCAGACGATTTCAAGTAGGGGACTTAGTTCTCAGAAAAGTTTTCCAAAACAATAGAGAGATAAATGCTTGGAAGCTAGCTGCTAAGTGGGAAGGGCCATACTGACTTAAGCATCGGAGGAGTGTTAGCTAAGCTAACACCCAACCCTAATATGTGTCTGTTTTTGCAAGATGTATTGCCAAACGACATATTCAGGATGTAAGACAACAAGTCCTATTGGAAAAAGAATGAAGGTAATTTATTTCTGTCAGTATTCCAAAGTTTAAGGTTTACACCTTCTAAGTGTTTAAAAGATTATACATCTTTTCTCTAAGCATAAGTGGTTATCAAAACCTCGCCTGGGCGCACGTATTTCACGCAAATGTGAAACCAAGTTCTTATGGTTGTAACATTTTCATGTTACTCAAAAGATCAAGAAGTTAAACACATTCAGTGTTTTCATACGACCAAAAGAATTGTTGGGTCAAGGTTGACCACCTGCTGAGAATATCCGAAAGATCATCATAACAAAACCAAAAATGCCAAAAAAAGGCATACCAAATGATTACAAATTGTTTAAAGGATATAACCTCCTATAAACTAATTCAACAGTTTTTAAAGAAAGAAAGAAAAACGTCTAAAGCTAAGATCTTCATTCGGTGTTACTATCCTGAGCATCTTCATCCTGCTCATCTGTATTTTTTACCTTAGAAGTAACTTCACCCATTCTTTCGTTGATAACCCTTTGTAAGGCTGCATTTTCCTCTTCCAAATTCCATTTCACATGTTCTCCTACCCGGTATTCCTTGATCATCTGGATTCTTGTCTCAAAAATGGACTTCGCAGCCTCGTTCACCATCTCATCGCGAAGCATCTCCATCTCCTTCGCATGTCTTTTACCAGCATTGGCAAATCTGGTAACCCATCTTGAAATCTCTTCATCTTTAGCCTTAATTTCTAACCTCTTCTCTCTCAATATTCTGAAAGCATCTTTTAGATCCGTCACATACTCAGCTTTATCCATCTCCGGAGTATCAGCTTTGTGTCTCCACTCCTTGATATCTTTAGCCATCATCTTGACAACAGTTGTAGCCTATCATCAAAAGTAACACTATTAACCAAAGTACAAAAGATATTCAAAGCAAATCTCAAAATAACCTATTACCTGATTCACTAGAACTTCTTCAAATGGTGTCTCATTCTCTACATCCACATCTTGATCACTTCTCTTTCTTTTCAGTATTGCTTTGTTGTCCGTCTCAGGAATTACGGGCTGGCTCTCTTTATCCTTCATCTTGTATTTAGCCACAATTTCATTTGCGGTGAACCCAGATTTAGTCACTGCAAAAATATAAGACATTCGTAAGGAATACGAAAAAAAAAGCTCTGCAAGCGAATTGCATTTGAATTTCAAAAAAGAATCTTACTGAAGAAGAATGTTGAAGGTGATGTAGGAGGACTAGCAATATATATTGAAGAGTCAAATATGGATGAGATTTGGAGAAGATTTGGTTTTCCTTTTAAACTTCCAAGGGATATATTCCATAGGTTATAGACTCTTACTGCAACTCAAAATCCCTAAACCGTCTTCTCAAGCGTCACGTCAATTAAATAAATGGGACACGTGTTCGAAAATTTTCTGACTCCTTGGCTCCACCTAAGAGATTCAAAAAATTTGGGGGCAATTGTTTGGGATAGATTTTTCTTGAGCACTGCATTGACGTCTTGGTTCACACGATTCTTCGACATCTTGATTATTCAGCATCTTTAACATGGCATTCTTGCCTTTAACAACTTGAAGTTGCAGGTTCAACTCATCTTGTGCAGATTCAACTGTTCCTACTTTTTAGGGATATTTACTACGCCAAGGATCAACGACCAAGTCTCGTGCATTTCAAACGTATTTCAAACGAAAGATAAGATTTGGTTAACGGTCCCTAAACTTCAGCAACCTGATGCGGATTTTTCGGGATCTTCAGTTACGTGTTGATGACATTTTCAAATTCAAGGGGTATAAGTAGAGAGATAGGGATAGGCGCCATGGACGGCAACATTATAACTCTCACTATACTTCTACTTTGTACTCGCATAAGACTAATTTATAAACATTTTTGGTTTAGGTAGGCTTTTTCTAAAGCTTCCCGAGGTTTTGTGCCGGGGATCAATTAATCAAGGGCTTTCCTCGTTACATCTTGGCGTAGCATCTTAAATTTTTACATTTTTATATTTCATTTGTGCCCAAAATCATTCCACCAAAAGTTCAATTTCATCATACAAGAAATTGACCAAAACATTACCGTATTGATTTTTCAACGAGTTTATAATGTATGTATTTGGGTAGAGCCTTTAACTAATGTACTAATGTGAAATACTATTAGTTAAAGTGGCTACTCAATGTCATCGCTTAATTAGTAATAATTCATACTCTTTCCGTGTTATCAAAAAATACACAAAATTAGTATTGCAAAAAGATTAATGAGAATGTATAATTTATTAAGTGTTGTGGATATAAAAATTGAGGTAGGAGAGAGAATGTGGGATATAAAATAGTAAGTGAATAGTTATTGTTAATATTACAAGTGGGTTACACGAATAAATAAATATTAAAAAAATCCTTTTTAGGGAGCAGATCTTTTTAATGAAACATCCAAAATAAAATTTTATATATTTTCAAATGAAACATACTCCCTCCGTCCCATCTAAAGATGCACAAATTTTTATTTTGAGTGTCCCATTTAAAAATTCATACTCCCAAAATGAAAATTTTTTAATTTCTTTATTCGTAACCCACTTATCATACTCACAATAGGACAATGATATACAAAGTGAAAATTTATAGGAACAATTAATAGTGAAAACGCGTAAATCGTTGAATGAGTTTCTATTAGGATACAAAAATATTTATTGTAATCCAACATACTACACGTTTTTGCTATGGTTTTCCCTATGCATTTTCACTATACTCCCTCCGTCCCAATAAGTGCTTCACCCTTTTGGGTGGGCACGCAAATTATGGAAATGGGAGGGGAAAAAAATGTTGTGAGTGTAATTTGAAAATATTTGAAAATAGGAGAGAGAATTAGTGGAGGGAATAGTAAATTATAATAGTGTTGTGAGTATTAAAATAATGTAGGAGAGAGAATGAGTGAAGGAAATAGTAAAGATTCTTTGCCAAAAAAGAAAAGGTGAAGCTTTTAACGGGACACCCTTTTGGGTAATTAATGAAGCTTTTATTGGGACGGAGGGAGTATATATAATTATCCCTCACATTAACTATCCATCAACTATTTTCTATCTCATTCTTTATCTCCAACGCCACTTTTTATACTTACAATACTTACTGCAATATACTCCCTTCGTCCCGCTAGTAATCGCACTGTTACTGTTTGCGCGGGGATTAAGGAAAAAAATAATGATATAAATGTTGTGAGTGTAAAAGTAAAATAGGAGAGAGAATGAGTGGAGAGAATAGTAAATTATAATGGTGTTGTGAGTATTAAAATAATGTAAGAGAGAGAATGAGTGGAGGGAATAGTAAAGATTCTTTGCTATTTTAGGAAGTGTGCAGTTTGTAATGGGACGCCCAAAATAGAAATTGTGCAATTTATAGCGGGACAGAAAAAGTACACTTTTCTTTTTTTTAGTACTAATGCAATATCAATTTTTTGTATTTTCGAATGAAACGGAAAAAGAGTACACGGTATATGTACTTTTGCTTTTTAAAAAAACAAAAAAGGCCATTCGACAGGCGAGCAAAGTGGGTAGCTCAAACCTACCTGGCCAACCATAATTGATTACATTTACATTAAATTAATCATCTTTAAGCCTTTAATATTATGCTAAGAATCTTCTGGGGTGTAATCCTATGTCCCATTAAAATATTTCTAATTAACTATTCAAACATTTTAATTAATAATATAAGTATATATTATTTATAATCATCCTTTATGAAAAAAAAAAAAAAAAAAAACTATCTTAATGAAAGGAAGGCAAGCCAGAAAGTATTTGCAAGGGGTCAAGTTTGCTTATGAAAATAACTATCATAATTAAAATATTTCATTCGTCCCATCTCAAATAAGATTTTTAGTCATTTTCTTCCGCTTGAACTTCCCAAAATAATAAATAATACTATTTACTATTCATCACCCTGATTCTCTCTATTATTTTTATTTTTATACTCACAACATCAACTTTTGGACATGGTGATCGAGAAAAAGTAATTAGGAGAGAGGTTTACTTTTTCTTATCCACCATACCCAAAAAGTTGGTATGACTTAAGGTGAAACGGAGGGAGTACAAATTTTGTATACAAGGAGGTTAAAATAATATTTTAGTTCAAAATTTTCTCAAAGTAAAGTTAAGAGGGCTAAAATGTATTAATTCATCATTTTTATAATAAAATTTCATTTAAAAAAAATAAAATTGATGTAATCCAAAATGAAATGGGGTTTAGCTTCACCACTGAATGAAATTAATTAAGATTTATGCCTGTAACATTTCAGTGATAGTTTATTATCACAAATTTAATAGGAGTTGGTCTTATAAAAAAATGTGTTTTTTCTGGCACTTAGAAAAAACGTGTTTTGTGTTTTCCCATTTGTGACAATGCCAGTTAAACAAAGTGTCAGTGCATGTGTAACAAAGTGTCAGTAAAAAAGTGTCAGTACTAGTTTAACAAAGTGCCAGTGTAAACTGGCACTGACACTTTGTTAAACTGGCACTGGCGCTTTTTATACGGACACTTTTATATACATGAACGGGCACTCTTCACACTGGCACTCTGTTACACTAACACTGGCACTTTGTTACAATAACATTTTTGCTGGCTCTCAAAAACACAAGCACTGACATTCAAAAACACATGCACTGACACTCAAAAACACATACACTGGCACTCAAAAACACTGAATTGGCCGGCGAGTCGACGACGGTGAATGGAGAGAGAGAGAACGCTAATTCGGAATTGGGTCATTGTTTTGGGTTTGGATAGAGAGGACTGTTGGGCGATTGTATTTGGGACTGGGGAAGTATAGAACGGTGAAGGAGATTGAGGGGAACAGGGGTCGCCGGTGATTGGGTTTTGACAGAGGACTGGTGATCGCCGGCGAATGATGAGGAAGAAGACAATTAGGGAGCGAGCTGGTGTTTTACGTTTAGAGAGAGAGAATCCCGTGTAGAGAGAGAGAGAGAGAGAGAGAGAGAGAGAGAGAGAGAGAGTAGTGAGCGTTTTGTGAGAGAGAGACGGGCTTTTAAGTAATTTTAAAACACGTTTTTTGTTAAGTTAAAAAAAACGTATTTTTTACAAGTTTTTGGCATTTAATAGTGGGGCATTTATTTAATTAATTTATAAGAATCGTCATTGAAAAATTTGCATATTGCCCATTAGTTGATGGTCTATAAAGGTTGGCTCTAAGATTACTATAATGCCCCCACAAATGGAAAAGCTAATTTTGATACCTAAAATTAGATAATTACACTAAAATGTACCAATAATTTAGTTCGAGATTAGTAATATGGCAATTCATGTACCCAAAGTCCCAAACCATCCAACCAAATACAAAAAAATCCACCAAGGCCAAACTGAAAAGGTTCTAAATTTTCTAATCTATAAAGATCATAATTATGAAAGCCTAACATTTTGACAAACCCAAATTCCAATTCTTATTTTAAACAAACAATCATACTCATACAAGCCTACCCTTCATACTAGAAATATAGGTTGAGGCCTTGGAGGTCATCTAGGTAGACATCGGCAAACTTGAATCGAAACTGGCTTAAATTGGAACCAGAATTGATTGAACCGACAGTCGAAGTCGGGCCAAATTGGAAGCATAATCGATTAAACAGGTATTGGTCGAATTGAAACCGGTGGTTACCATTAGGGTTTCGGTTTCTCATTTTCCAAAATCGTGAACCGGAGGTTCCAGCTAAAAATGTTTAAAAAATATCATTTAGTTCGTTTTGAAATAGAAAATGTTATGTTTTAAAAAAAAAATATATTAGCTTTTAATGTAACATGTTAAAGAAATTGCAAGTTTTTCTTCATTTCCACACAATTGTTACATTTTTAACATGACAAAAACTTGCGTAGGAACAACAATACCCGTCTCATCCATGAGACGGGTCGGATCCATGGCCATGACCCGCCCTACCCGCCCAAGAATACCCACGCACCACTCTCTCTCATCACTCTCTCTCTATACGCAATTGCCCACCCTGCGTCGTCTTCTTCCTCAATCCAAGCTCTCTCTCCGGCCAAACCTTCCCCAATCCCCTCTCCGATCTCAAAAACAACCGGCGAACTTCAATTCAAGCCTATCACCGATCCAATTTCCCTCACACCCAAACCAAATCAACAAACCACTTCTTCAATCCCCTCTCCTGAAGTTTCTGGAAGCGACGATTGGCTTCTCCGGCCAACGACGGCTTCTTCGCCCACTTGTCCGGATGCCATTCCTAAACAGAACCAGCATTATAACTAGCTCAGTGATTGATTGAATTGTATGTCGGTCAATAAAACCAAATTGAAGGAAATCAATTGTGAGTGAAATTGAAATTAACCAGAGCAAGTTTCCGGTAAGCGGAACGTATGTCGAAGAGGGTTTAGCAGCGTTGACAATGGAGATTTTGGTAAAGAGGGGTTGCTTTGGTTTAGGGATTTTCATTTTGAGTAATAATTCTCATTTGTTTAAGTAATAATTGGTATTGCTATAAGTAATAGTACTACACTTTGTGGATTGGAAGAGGAAGGTGTTTTCATTTTGAGTAATAATTCTTATGTGTTTAAGTAATAGTTGATATTGTTATAAATAATAGTACTACACTTGTAAAGTAATAGTTGATATTGTTATAAATAATAGTACTACATTTGTAAAGTAATAGTTGGTATTGTTATAAATAATAGTACTACACTTGTAAAGTAATAGTGTTTTCCGAAAAATAGTTTTAATAATTGTTTTTATTTTGAGTAATACTTCTTATTTGTTTAAGTAATAGTTGATATTGCTATAAGTAATAGTACTACACTTGTGAAGTAATAGTGTTATTTTTTTTTTTAACTAAAAATAGTTTTAGGAACTTTTTCATTTTGAGTAATACTTCTCATTTGTTTAAGTAATAGTTGGTATTGCTATAAGTAATAGTACTACACTTGTGAAGTAATAGTGTTATTTTTTTTTTTTTAACTAAAAATAGTTTTAGGAACTTTTTTCATTTTGAGTAATACTTCTCATTTGTTTAAGTAATAGTTGGTATTGCTATAAGTAATAGTACTACAATTGTGAAGTAATAGTGTTATTTTATTTTTTAACTAATACTAATAATTTTAGAAACTGTTTTCATTTTGAATAATACTTCTCATTTGTTTAAGTAATAGTTGGTATTGCTATAAGTAATAGTTGTATTGCTATAAGTAATAGTACTACACTTGTGAATTAATAGTAAAAATAATAAAAAAATAATGAAAAGATAAAAAAGAAAAAAAAATAAAATAAAAAAAATAATGAAAAGAAAAAAAATAATTAAAAAAAGCAAAAAGAAAAGAAAGTAATAAAAAAACGCATAATAATAAAAAGGAGGCGGTACATGGCAAATGGGAACAAGAAACAACGTGGCATAACTGCAAGTGGAAATTCTGGGTCATGGGTCATTCCGACCCGTCTCACCCATGAGACGGGTATGTGTGTTCTCACAGGAGACTCACTCTTTTAACATTTATGTTAAAAAAACTGATAGAATCTATTGATAATATAACAGTTTCTAACATTTTGTTGGCCTGAAAAAAAAAATCGTCCAAATCGAAATTGGAAATAAAAAAATTGACGGATCGGACCGGATCGATAGAACCGGACCAGACCAATGATAATCGGACCAATCCAATAGAATTGGTTTGGTTCTGGTCCCAAATTTATATGGAACCGATTATTTGGGTTGGTCCTGGTTTTTGAAAAAATTTATATGATCCTGAACCGAATCCGGACCGGACCGATTATGTATATATTATGTACTCCCTCCGTCCCACTCCAAGTGTCACTTTTTACCCAAAATGGCGTCCCGTTTGAAGCGTCACATTTCCTAAAAAGGAAATGTTTTATTAATATTATATTATCACATCCACTATTCCCTCCACTAATTCTCTCTCCTCTACACTCACAACACTTTTTAAATTCACTATTTTCTCCATTAATTCTCTCTCCTATTTTCAAATTACACTCACAACATTTTTTCTTTACATTTTTTTTCTTAATTTGCGTGCCACCCCTAAAAGGGTGACACTCTTGGTGGGACGGAGGTAGTATTATATATATACTATATATATGTATGTATATATATATATGTATGTATATACTCCCTCCGTCCCGTAATACTTGACACAGTTACTGTTCCGCACGGGAATTAAGGAAAAAGTAAAAAGGTTGATGTGTTGTGAGTGTAGATAGTTAAGTAGGAGAGAGAATGAGTGGAGAGAATAGTAAATTATAATGGTGTTGTGAGTATTAAAATAATGTAGGAGAGAGAATGAGTGGAGGGAATAGTAAAGATTCTTTGCCATTTTAGAAAGTGTGACTTATCAGTGGGACGCCCAAAATAAAAAAGTGTGTCAAGTATTGTGGGACGGAGGGAGTATATATATGTATGTATATATATATATATGTATATACATACATACATATACATACATATACATACATACATATATATATATATACATACATACATATATATATATATATATATATATATATATATATATATATATATATATATATATATATATATATATATACATACATATATATATATATATATGATGCCGCAGAAATGTGCTTATCAATCTTCCTCCACGTGGCGGGGCCCGATCACCTGGCTCCTTGACACAGCAGAACCCACGACTAGCCGGATGTGTCTCCGCGAAGACGCTCGGGCGTGAGTAAGATTACCGTTGTTTATAGCTCAAAATGTATAGAATAATGAATTCGATAACAAAATGGCGCTTACCTTCCACCGTTTGGTAGTGATGAAGTATTTATAGACAAGAGTGATGTATTTTTGGGGAGGCGCCATGTGCTCCGTGATTGTAGCGGCGGTTATTGGTAACGGGAACGTGTCTATAACGGTCCCCGATTTGTAGGGATGTGGTTATGAGAATAGTTCAACCAAATACGCCCGCAAGTATCAAGTCGTCACTTGTTAATTCGGGTCGAGGTCGCCACTCGTGGAATGGTCGACCGACCGTCGGTAGAGCATGGTTCGTACCCGAATTGTAGCATGGATCATGAGGTCGGACTAAGTTAGGTCGGGACCGTAGGTCGGACCATGGGCTTAGTCGGCGACGCTTGAGATGGGCTTTGGGCCATTCTCCGGGCCACCCTATTGAGAATGTGATAATCAAAGTTTGGATGTAATTGGGCTTTACCTCGCTTGGCCCAACTCGGCACTTTGGTATGTTCAGTGGCCCCCAACTTTCGAGTTGACTTCGTCGACTTGGAAGTTAAGAAGATTTCTTTGTTGAAAATTGCTTCACTCGAAGGTCGATGCTAGTCTTTGAAGTAGGTCGACCATGATGACGTGGCAACATCGTAATCGTTGGCTATGAACGGTGGGAGATGAAGGAGCGCCGATTTTTGTAATGATTACTGACCACCGACGTTTGGAACTCCTTCTCGAAAACCGCCTCAATCTTTAATTTTGGAAAATTAATTTTGATTTTCTTTTCCCCTTCCAAATTTAGGAAAATATAAATAGAGAAATCCCTCTTTGTTTAGAACTTTTACTGCTCTAGAACTTCTTCTTCTCCGGCGATAATCAAGGGATCTCAGCAAGATTCAAATTCAGCTCTCTGCTCCAGCAACGAAACCACCTTCTGCAATTAATTAAGGTATTTCTTTCATACCTTTGCTTTAGGGTTTTAATTTATGCACTGTTCTCCTTTTCCGCCATGGCTAGGACCTTTAGTTGCGAACCAGGAGCGTGGTATGGTTACTGTACTGTTAACCGTAGGGCATGCAAGAATGTGAACGGTGAGTGGAGAGTGATGTCCCTGGATGAGTGTGCTTCCATTTTGACTAGTTGGGGATTGAATTACACTGAGATAGGGCTGCCCATTGTAGGAGAAATTGAAAATGTGGTGATTGACGACTCAAATGTTGTCACTTTTCATCTGTTCCATGAATTGCTTGACCATATCACCCTGTTTTATGTTAGGGACGTCCATAAGCCCTCCTTCCTTAGAAATAGGATAGGTTTCCCAGGGGAGTCTAGGTCGTCCTTAGGTAGGTCGGCGAACATGATCATAGGGCGACTCCCCTGCTTCCTCTTTTGCTTGTACGAGATATGACGACTCAAGAAGGGAACGCCGCCTCAACGTCTTACGGTCCTCGAATTGTCAACGCATTTGGGCCCAATGTGGTGCCGAGGCAAGAATGAGAGGGCTATGTTCCCCAAGGGCCATCGCGTGGCAATCGGAATTTGCCCTCTAGGTACGGTATGATCAAGGATTTCTGCGAAGTCGACCCGTTGGATTACCAAGTAACCATATATACCCGAGGAAGGAGTTCATGAAAAAGTATAGGTCGACCTTCACTAAGGATGCTACCAAGGTTGCTTTCTTTTACGGTCGGTTTGTTCTTGGCCTCGGGTTGCCTCTTGACCCTTTTATCAATGAATTTCTAGAATGTGCAAATGCCCTTCCCCTTCGGCTTGGAGCTAATACTTGTAGGGTCCTCGTGTGCTTTGCCATGGTGTGTAGATTTTAGGATACGAGCCCCGTATGAGGGTATTTAAAGAATTTTTACCATCAAATATAGTGGGCGGGATGCGAGCATCGATACTCCCTCTAAGCCTAAATCTCCCAAACTTTTCACCAATCTCCCCGGTAAACACGGTGGCTGGAATTCGCACGTTGTGGTGGTAGAGAGTAGATTAGGATGGGAATTTCCATTGCCCAATGATGAGGCGAAGCCATAGATGAGAGGGACTTTTGGGAGCCATCTTGGTATCTTAGTTTGTACGGGGCTTTATGCCGGTTAGTGTCGAGAAAGGCCCGTCGGTTGGGAGAGTTTGCTTACCACCAAGTACAATTTTATTCAAGCCGGAATGATGCCGGGGATGGAGTGGTGGAGCCCCTTATCCCTGTGTCCGGGGGCTTGATATACCCCAGCTGGATAACTCATCACCTAGGAAAATTTGGGGATGAGTGCCGGTTTTGTAAGAAGGACAAGAATTCTTGCCAAAACCAACGGGGAGCATCTTTGGTGGTAAGATTTCTTTGCTCAGTTTTTCTTTTATGTGCCTTTCATTGAATTACTGGCATGAATGATCAACTCGCCTAGGGTGAGTAAGTCATGGTTGGAACTGTAGCTCGTACATAGTTTCTGCGCGTAGAATAATTAACTCGCAACTTGCTAACTTGCTCATAGTATGACTAAGTCGCTCATGTCGTGTTTGTACATAGAACTTTTGCTCGTATATAGAACATTTGCTCGTATATAGAACTTTTGCTCGTATGTCGATTTAATACTTGTTCACTTTAATTTTGTTGCAGTTCTGACTCCTGAGCAAGAAGCTAACATGGTTCGCATCATTGGGGTTTCTGATAAGAAGAAAGCGAGGAAAGACCATGGGAAAGCCAATGCTCGAGCTGATAGGCAAAGAGAGGCCGCTTTGAGGACCGACTGGCTTTGTCGAAGGAGAACATCGGGATGGTGCCAATGGAAGGGGTAGAAGAGGAAGACCCTTTGCAAAGTGGTACCCGAGTCGTGGGTGCTCTTGATGGAGGTGAAGCATCTTCCAAGTCGACTAGAGTAAGTCAGAGCTCCGACCCAATTCAAGATGTTAACATGGAGACCTCTGGAGCCGAGGTAGCGAGGATCTAGCCCTATGAAGGTGGTAGAGATTGATGATGATGATCTTTGCCGAGGAGGTCGATGATCAAGCTCGAATACCGGGAAAAGGGTGAAGTGCGGAAAGGGCAAGGCCGTTTCTTCTAATCAAACACCTCCACCTCCTCCCCCTTCCTCTCATCTTGATCAAGAATCTGTTGTAGGGATGATGCAGAGGTTGAGCGACGTCCCTTCTCTCGAGGGAGTTAACTGCATGGGCCGCTCTTATCCAACTATGAATTTGGGTCAAGTCATTGTGAGGAGATCGTTGGATGTGAGCACCGCTAGCTCAATTTTCGACAAGGGTATGACGCTGAGAGGAGTTCTCGGCTCGATCTGGACTTGCTCATTGCGAGGTAACTCTTTACTTTCATTTTCATTTTAGTCGTTTATTCTTTTACTCGACCAAGCTGAAGTCTCGAGCTAACACTTCTTTGTTCTCTTTGGAATGCGAGAATCGACCATGATCGAAGCGGGCCAAAAGCTCTTGGAGGGCCTCAATTGAAAGGGAGAGACAAGCCCTTCAGACTATTCCAAGAAAGGCTAAAGAGCTTGCGGATCTGAAGGAGAATTTGTACAATGATTTGGACAACTCTTATGAAGCCAATGAGGCGGTGAAGACCAAAGCTCTAGCCGACCTTGAAGCATCTGAGTCCAAGCTTAAAGAGGTTAAAGCGGAGAAAGAGGTGAGAGGAAGGAGGCAGTGAAGACCCAAACGGAGCGCAACGGTTTCCCAACTCTTGAAGGACAAGGACGATCTCATGGTCAAGCTGCAAGAAGATCGTCGGCTTGAACGAGGGAAATGGCAAGAAGACCTCAAGGCCGCTTTGAGAAGGCCGGCTTGACATTCTTTGCTAAGAACGCCACTTTGAAGTTGCGGTTGAAAAGTTTAAAGAGGGGGACGAGTATTATAATGCCATCGTGTCTAAGGCCCAGGACTTTCTCGAGGTTGGGAAGAGGCATATGGCTCGTCGAGCATTGGTGGATCCAAGCCGAGCGGCTTGATTACCATCGAGCGGTTAGCTCGTTGGTTTTACGAATCCCGGTATGATATGACGGCTAGAGGTGGCCACTCGCTCGTTCCCTACCTCGAAAATGATCGGCCTTCATTGCTCAAGAAGATGAAGAGGACCCTTTGTGAGAAGTGGGAAGCTCCCCTGTACTTGATAGAAACTTCGATGTAATCTTACAAGAGATGGAAGACGGCCTTTGCCACTATGGAAGAGGATGTCGATCGGCGGGTCTATCTTGAGTCGGGTAAACCCTTGAGCCCTCGGCAACAAGATCCTATGAGTGAAGATCAAGTTACCAGCGACGATCGAGACCAATGTCGACCTGGCCTCTTAAATTATTTCAAGCAACATTGTAATAAACAAGTTCCAAACAATTTTTGCCTTTTTGATCTAACATTATCGAATGCCTTGGCCCGGTTTTGGGAGGCATAGAAACAAGTTATCATGTTTTAAGTCTTAGCCCACTTTTGGGAGACTTGTTCATATTTAATCGTAGCCAACCTTTCTTGATTGCATGTTGTATGCTTGTTGAAGTAAGTGTCGAGCTAGATATAGATAGGGTAAATGAGTCAACTTGAGCTTAAAGGTGACTTGATCTTTATTTACTTAGTCGACCTCGGACTTGCTTAACTATTTTGTGAATGAGGTTGACCATGAGTCGAACACTGCTCACACTACGAAGTGACCTAGGGTCTAGCTAATTAGAACAAGCGATTAAGAATCGAGTTAGTTAAAATGAAGTCGACTAAGAGTCGGACTTGTTAAATGGATAAAGGCGATTAAGAATCGAGCTAATTAGAACAAACCGACTAGGATTCGAGTTTGTTAGAACGAAATCGACTAAGAGTCGGACTTGTTAAATTAACTAAGGCGATTAAGAATCGAGCTTATTATGACAAAGCGACTAAGAGTCGAGTTTGTTGGAACGAAGTCGACTAAGAGTCGGACTTGTTAAATTAACTAAGGCGATTAAGAATCGAGCTTATTATGACAAACGACTAAGAGTCGAGTTTGTTGGAACGAAGTCGACTAAGAGTCGGACTTGTTAAATTAACTAAGGCGATTAAGAATCGAGCTTATTATGACAAAGCGACTAAGAGTCGAGCTTATTGGGATTGGAGAAACACTATGTTTGATCGAATAAAGCTGCGCTTTTTATTGAAGTAGGAAACATGTTTACATCAACTTGAAACAAGAGCTAACACAAGTTTGAACTTTGAAACCGAAAACTAGAAGTAGTATTTGATGAGGTGAGTAGCATGCCAAGGATGTTTCAACTCGTCACCTCCGGGATGAGCTATCATGTAGGTTCCTTCTTTGACGACTCGAGTGACTATATAGGGACCTTCCCAGTTAGGAGATAGCTTGTTCTGCTGGGTCCTTCTACCGTTGCTTCAATCTTTCTCAACACATAATCTCCAACTTGGAACGACCTTGCCACGACCTTCTTGTCGTGGTAACTTTTAGTTCATGCTTGTAGTTGACCATTCGGAGGTAGACATTTCTCGCTTCTCGTCGATTAAATCCAGGTCGATCAATCTGTTGTTATCATTTTGCTCTGATTGAAGAAAGTCACTCTAGCAAAGTGGGGAATCTCGAGCTCGGCGGGTGCCATGGCCTCTCGATCCATATGTGAGAGCGAAAGGGGTTTCCCCGTAGGCCCCAGAGTGGTTGTGCGAGCGCCCAAAGAGCAAGTGGGAGTTCGTCCCAACCGGTTGTTGCGTCGACCTACGAGTCTGTCTTGAGTGCGATAGGACAAGTTTATTCGGCCTTGACTTGCCCATTTCCTTGAGGGTACGCGACGAGAAGATTGCCAATGCTTGATTCCCACTCTGTTCATCTACGCTTGAAAGCTCACGGAGAATTGCGATCCGTTGTACGATACTATGGCTCGAGGAAAACCAAATCGACACCAAATGAAATCATGAATGAAATTGATAGCATTTTCCTCCGTGATACGAGCTAATGGTTTAGCCTCAACCCATTTAGTGAAGTAATCTATAGCAACGATCACATATTTGCAATTTCCTCGGGCGGGAGGAAGGGTCCAATCAAGTCGACACCCCACATGTCGAATGGCCAGCTGCAGTGCCGGAGTCCGCTCGGTTGTAGGCATATGAGGTAAGTTGGCAAACCTTTGGCATTGATCGCCTTTGTTGAACAAAATTATGAGTATCGGCTCATGTGCGGCGTAGTATCCCAAAGTGATTAATTTGTCGGCTAGAGTCACGGCCCCGGTGTCCACCACAAATTCCACTATGCACTTCGTGTATTAGTAGGGCGACCTCTTGAGGATGGACACACTTTAGCAATGGTCGAGTGTAGGATCTTCGAATAGCTCGCCTCCACTGAATCACATACCTCGGAGCTTTCTTTTTGATAGCTCGAGCCTTCTTTCGTCATCCGGCGACTCTCCATTCTCTAAATATGCTTTCATTTCCTCGATCCAACACCTCTCCCGAGTCCAATTTCTTGAGGATCATCTATGCCTTTGAATTTTTACCCTCTCATAATTTGGATTTTCGAGGAAGGAGATGGGATCGTCATGTGGCTCATCTGAAGTAGCAAGTTTCGAAAGGAGATCAGCCAGCTCGTTATCTTCTCTTCCAATCCTTTGAATCTCCCAGAATTCTAAGTCCTTTATTAGTTCCTTCACCAGGTCGCGTATTTGATGAGAGTAGAACTGAGCACTTCATACTCGCCTCTGACCTGGTGGACTATCAACTGCGAATCACAGTAGGCCATGATCTTAGTCGCTCCAAAACACTTGGCATACTCGATAGCTGCAATCAAGGCTTCATATTCAGCTTGGTTGTTGGAAGCGTCAAATTTGAACCTTAGCGATTCCTCGTAAACAGTCCCGGACTACGCTCGACCAAGACAATTCCGGCTCACGGACATTTTTGGTTGCGGACCCGTCTGAATAGACCTTCCAACAATCGACGGGTAGAGTGATGGCGACTTGTGACTCTGGCTCTTTCCCTTTGCCCTTTTCTTTTGGAGCTCGTTGCTCGTCATCTTCCTTGGTGAACGTAAGCTCGACCAAGAAGTCGACGAGCTTGAGCCTTCAACGCCTTTCGAGGTCGATACTCAATGTCAAATTCGGTGAGGGCAATTGACCAATTGAGTAGTCGACTGAACTCTCCGGCTTGTGCGGTATTTTTCTTAAAGGAGCATTGGTAAGAACCACGATTGGATGAGCCGGAAAATAAGCTCGTAACTTTCTTGAAGCTACGACTAGAGCATAAGCGACTTTCTCGGCGTTGTAATACACCTTTTCCACATCGATAAAGCTTTGCGATATAGTACACGAGCTTGAAGCCCTTCATCCTCTCTAATCAATACTGCGGCAAGCGACTTGTCTCCTACGAGATAGATACACAAATAAAGTCTCACCGGTCGTCGGACTGCGAGCGAGAGGTGGAGTAGCAAGATAATCCTTCAATTGTTGGAACGACGAATGACATTCGGTCGTCCATTCAAAGCTTTTCGTCCCCTCAACGCTTTGAAGAAGGGGAGAGATCTCTCTGGCGATTTAGATATGAAGCGACCAAGGCTGCTACCCTTCCGTTAAGTCGCTGCATCTCTTTGACTTGGTAGGAGCCTTCATGTCGACTAAAGCCTTTATCTTCTCTGGATTAGCTTCTATGCCTCTTTGAGATACCATGAATCCCAAGAACTTGCCGGCGGCCGCTCCAAACACACATTTGCTGGGATTGAGCTTCATGTCGTTTGCTCGTAAATTGGCGAATGTCTCCTTTAGGTCGACTACGTGACTCCGGCCTTGGTTTTAATGACCATGTCGTCAACGTAAGCCTCCATATTTCGACCAATTTGTGAGGCAAAGACTTTATTCACCATTCTACGATAAGTTGCACCCGCATTCTTCAAACCAAATGGCATCATATTGTAGCGGTAGATGCCCCCATTTGCTGAAATCTTTGTTTTGACTATATCATCCTCGTGCATCTTAATCTGGTGGTAGCACTGAGTAAGCGTCGAGAAGCGAGGTGGAGTGACCAGCAATAGAATCAACTAGCTTGTCGATCCTTGGAAGGGGATAAGCGTCCTTTGGGCAAGCTAGATTAAGAGTAGTGAAGTCGACACACATCCGCCATTTGCCATTTGATTTCTTCACCTTGACCACGTTGGCCAACCACGTTGTATGAGTGGCCTCTTTGATTATCCTGCACTCAAAAGTTTTTGTACCTCGGTTTTTATAGCTTCCTCCTTGTCGCGAGCAAAGCTTCTCAATTTACGGGGTCTAGGCTTAATGGTCGGGTTGACTTCGAGCCGATGAACAGCGACCTCCCCCTTGATTCCCCTCATGTCCTCTACTCTCCATGCGAAGACATCACTGCTTTCTTTGAGTAGCTTGATAATTTCTGCTCGCTCCTCAACTGATAACTGCTTTCCAATTTGAATTTTTTGGTCGGGGTAGGAAGAGTTGGTAATGACTGACTCCAGCTCATCGACAGCTTCTAGCTCTGGTCCATCTCTGAATTGTAGAGTCTCCACTATGATCTCCCTGACCTTTTGTCTTTCCTCAGCTCCTAAGTGTGGAGCCTCCTCAGCTATCATATCATCAAGCTTGTCTGCCACCTTGTTGGTAGGGGCCCCCGAGTTATTGTCTATCTGGAGGCATAGGTCACCTATGACGACTTGATCGACCATAACTGCATCTGAATCGACCTCAGTGGTGTTAGAGTGACGTGTCGACTCAAGCATGACCTCGTCATTTGAGCGATAGGTCGACTCTACCACGTCGGTGATTGTTGACAGTCGGGTAGTTTTGGTGACCGGCGAGACGGCTTGAGTAACCATCAGCAGTCTCAATCTCCAGCTCCCTTTTCTTTCTTTCTCTCAGAACATGATCCAGATAAGCACGAGCTGTGCCTTGTACGCAACCCACTCCAGCAGGTGTGGGGAACTTTACTCGCTGGTGAGGAATTGATGCTACCATTCCAAGAGCGACCTGTCCAGGAATTCCAAGTATGGCGGCATAGTCACTATTTACATCAATTACGATAAATTGTACCTTCGAGACAATCCTGAGGGGGTGCTGGCCTAGGTCGACGTCGAGCACTATCTGGCCTTTAGCATCAACTCGGTGGTTGGTGAAGCCCTCCAACCTGCCATCATATCTCTCCAGCTGTTCATCATTAAGACCCATTTCCTTGAAAGTTTTGTAAAACAAAATATCCTTGCAGGCCCCCGTGTCGACTAAGAGTCTGCTCGTCGTACATCCATCAATGAGACCTGGGATGACGAGAACTTGCTCCCTAGCCGCCATATTTGTTGCCAATTCGTGGGGGTAGAAGCTGATCGCCTCATCTCTTATTTCTCTCCTTGGAGGCACATGTGGGGCCTTATTAAGCTGGAATATCTTGTGCTTGATGGCCGTGTTGCTTGCTTGTTCGATGATGACCCCCAAGTTCGATCTAGGCTGCCTAGGTCCTTGTTGCCCACCTGGCCGGGCCTGCTCACCTCCCCCAGCTTGAGGTCTCTTCACATAAGCTTCTAGTCTCCCCTGGTCGACCATTCTCTGGATGATACGCTTTAATCCCAAGCAATCCTCTGTGAGATGACCAGTGTCTTTGTGGTAGTCGCAGTACTTGCTGTTGTCCCGCCTGAACTTGTTGCCTGGATTCATTGGGACTGGAGGAGCCAGCTCGACAGCATTCAAAATCTCAGTTCGACTCACCGTGAGGGGAGTGAAAGCTTCGGGCACCTTCTCTGTCGCCCTAGTTCTGTTCTTTCCATTTTTATTGTTCCCCCCATTCTTGTTGGAGTCCTTTTTATCGTCAGCGACTTCAACCTTGGGGCTCTTACCATTCTTCTTTTCTTTCCTTTCCTCGGCCAGAGCGACATTATACACCTTTTCAAACAACTCCTGTCGAGTTGTGACCGTTCGGACTGTGAGCTCGTAGTCCATGTCTTCTGAGGAAATACCACTTCGGAAGCAATTGATTACCTCCCTGTCTGTGAGGTCTTCCTCTATCTTATCAACCATCTCTTTGAACTTGGTGAAATAGCTCATCGAGCTTTCATTCTTACCCTGCACCAAGTTATTCAGATCAGTGACGGTTATCTTTCGAGCTCCTGCAGTCGAGAAGCGGTCTAAGAATTTTGTTCTGAAGCATGCCCAAGTGGTGATACTACCAGCAGCCAAACCATTGAACCAAGTTAAGGCTGCCCCAGTAAGTGTGCTTAGGAGAGCTTTGCACATGTTGTCATCCTCATTGGCGACAAAACACATAGTGGCTTCCAGATGTGATATGTGGCTCCTGGCATTTGTCGACCCAGAGTACTTCTCCAGAAGAGGCAACCTGAAAGTAGGAGGAGGTCGACTATCTCTGATTTCTTTGGAAAAAGGTCGAAGAGCAAAGTCAATTCGTTCAACCTTTCCCGTCTCTTTTTTCTTCTCCTCTTCCCATTGCTCAAATTTCTTTTTCATCAACAACCATTCTCTGGCATCGGGTCTCTCATCTCCTGGAGGGGGAGCAGCATTCGACCTCTGGCCTTCACTCCTAGGGGGAGTCACCTGCCTACTCCTCCTGTCTCTGTGGGAATTGGCCCTCTCTGATCGAACTGGGGATCTATGCCTGTTACTTCTTTGAGGCGACCTGCGCCTCTCAGCAACAGATGGCGACCTGCGCCTGTCCTCTCTTATAGGCGACCTGCGCCCATTTCTGTCTCTTTGAGACCCTGATCTCTGAGTTCGCGCCGGAGAAACATGCCTGTTTCTATTGGCTGTTAAGCGTGTCCTTAAGTCAGACTGAGCCTCCTGCTCTCTATTTCTGGTGAGGCTGGCCCTCAGGTCGTTACTCGGCACATGCACGATGGTAGGAGCTCGCTGAACTATCCTGTTGTCACCATTCTGTCCCACACCTTCATTTGGCCTCATACTCCTAGCCTGTTGTCCATTAGAGACCTGAGTACGATCCACTCTTTCAGAGCGCACGTCGGCTGCTCTCTGCCTCTTCCATAGCTATTAGGTCGGCCAAAATCTGGGCCCTCTCTAACATCATCTCTTTCTTGCTCATAGGGTTGGTGGAGGGACCTGCCCTGTGTCCAACGTTCACCTGAGCCGAGTTGGACGTTTAGGAAGGGTGGAGCTCCTTGCCCATCCATGTGCCTTTGCCTCTCCTTGTGTCGGGCAAACCCCGCCATCAACGATCTTGGTAGAGCGTGTGGCTCTACCATGAGGACGATTTGGTGGGGAGGAGGCAAACTCAAGTTTTCAAGATTTGCATTTGCATTAGTGTTGTTGTTGTTCACTTCTTCATGCCCAAGTGAAGCCTCAGATACGTGTCCGTCCGAAGTCACCATTGTTGCGGGTTGTTAAAAAAT